>JAHRHZ010000266.1:7958710-7993999 GCA_024137785.1 Ginglymostoma cirratum | reverse complement strand
TTCCTGCTCCTCTGATGCTGCTTGGCCTGCTGTGTTCATCCAGCTATACACCTTGTTATCTCAGATTCTCCAGCATCTGCAGTACCTTTTATCTCTTAATAATTAACTTGTAGCCCTAATGCTTTCTTTTAAAACATAGTGTTAGAGAGAGACTTCCTAGTCAGTAATGAGTTTTGTTCACATTGGGAGAGTTTATAAGCAAAAAACTAAACAGTGTAGTGCTTTAGCTTTCAGATAGAAGATTCTTGAATTTCTTTTGGGCTTTGAGGAAATACTCTTATCTTGAAAAATGTTTTTGGATTTCAGTTGGGATGTCTTTCAGAAGTTTTGGCTGAAGCTGGAGGTGTAAAACAATTCCTCCTGAGAAAGGGAGGTCGTTCAGGAGAGTTACGAGAAAGGTTACTTCAGTGTAGGAAGCTTAGTTTAAAAGTTCCAGACCAGAAGTGTTTAGTTACAACTTGAAGGGGTTATTTGAAGCTGAAATTGTCTTATGTCAGTTATATGATGAATCAAGGAAGAGGCTGTCAGATTCTTACAACTTGGAATTGAAACCATAGCTAAGTTAAGCCTTATGTGGGATAGATATTGGACTTAGTCATAGAATCATATAGCACGGAAACAGACCCTTTGGTCCAACTGATCTGCAGCGACCGGACATCCCACATTTGACCTAGTGCCATTTGCCAGCAATTGGCCCAGGTCCCTCTAAGCCCTTTCTATGTATGTACCCATCCAGCTGACTTTTAAAAATTGTGATTGTACCAGCCTCCAACATTCTTCTGACAGCTCAGTCCATACACACACCATCCTCTGTGTGAAAAAGTTACCCCTAAGATTCTTTTTAAATCTTTCCCCTCTCACTTTCAGCCTGTGTCTTCTAGTTTTGAACTCCCCCACCCTAAGAGAATTATCCTTGGCTATTCACCCCATCCATGTCCCTCATGATTTTATAAACCTCTATAAGTTCTGTTTGTTGTGAATACTACAAAGGAGTCCTGCTGTGATTAATGAGATTGTTTTTTTACCATGTGTTTAAAAATCTTTAAATTTGTGTTAGATGAAAATGTTTGGTTGATCTATTTTATCTTCATTTCTTTTGTATAATAAATGTCTGATTTATTGCTAAATCCGAATATGTGGTATTGTGTGTTCATGCTTCAGTGAGAGACCAAATCCTCAGTAAAACAAAATAAATCTATCAAGCCAGATTTTGTCTGGGATGTGGCTTATCCAGTAATAACATCAGCTAGGATCACAACAGAGGAACAACAAAACTCAGAAATGGCAGAATTATCCTTGAGGGATCTAGGATTGCAATCATTTGGAAAATAAAAGCAAACACATTAAGCCTTTCATGCAGTAAACTGTCCTTAGCCACTTCTCAGAAACATTTCCATCTGAATTTTACAACAAATTCTATAAGGGTATATCTGACTAGGCGACCAATAGCATAGGCTTGAAGGAGGAGTGAGGCTGAGAGGTAGAGAGTTTAAGGAGGGAATTGCAGTTCAGAGGCAACTGAAGGCATTGTCGTCAATTAACGTCAGAAAGAGCCATTGGTTAGAACTGGGGGAGCACATATACTCCAGAGCATTAAGGAATGGAGACATTACAAAGATTGAGATGGATAAAGCCATAGAGGTGGTTCAAAACAAGAATGAGAATTTGATACTTAAGATGTTGTCATGCCATTGTAGGTCTGTGGGCTGAATGGTGACTGCTGGCCAGGACTTGGTGCAAGTTAAGACATGGACAGCAGAACTCTTGAAAGACAATAGAAATTACTGGACATATGCACCTTGACTGAATGCAGTAAGTACAGAAACTATTCGGAATGTAAATTTTGCAACAAAACACCAAATAATTGGGGGCCCAATGAGTTTATATTAAAGTGTGAAATCTGGGAGTGTGCAAACTAACCTGAAGCTATTTCCCAAAAAGGCATGTTCGGAAGAAAGAGTGTATATCAGGAGTTAAGTGCTGGACCCAATTCCTAAAGGCAGGGTAAAAATATTAGCATATAAGATCACAGTTTTGCAGATTCTGGAAATCGAAAATAAAAACAGAAAGTGCTGGAGAAACTCAGCAGGTCCAAATGTATCTGGAGAGAAAAGAACAAGAGTTAATGTTTTGAGTATGATATGACAGAACTGAACTGAAGGAGAGTCAGTCTGGAATCAAAACATTTACTCTGTTTCCCTCTCTCCACAGATGCTGCCAAAACCGCTGTGTTTCTCTATCATTTTCTATTATTAAAAATATTAGCATATTCCTTTGGAAACCAAACTATTCTATCCAGAATAGGATTAGTGATAATTCTAAAGGAAGCAGGAGCCACAAATAGAAAGGCCTGTTCAACCTATTGGTTTTATTTCCATTTCTAAACTGTCTTGGGGAATGACCTGGTAATGGTCTTGAGAAGGAAGGAAGAAAAATCTTCACATTTATTCATTCATTGGATGTGGGCGTCACTGACTAGGCCAGCATTTATTACCCATCCCTAATTGACCTTGAGGCGGTGTTTCTGATCCATCTTTGATGTGAAGGAACAGAGGAACAGAGTTGGCCATTTGGCTCGTCAGATCTGCCTCACACTCAATACGAACATGATCGATCAAACTCTGTGGAATCAACCACTACCAGCTAACAGGATAGACTGTTGCTACCAATCTACCTTTCTGTATTAAGGTCTAAGTGCCTATTTGATTTGCAGTAGTGAAGGATAAGCCAGCAGTGAGTCCTCATGGGAAGTAACTGTCTTTTAACAAGGTTAGCACAGTGGGTCAGTAGTTAGCACTAGGGACCCGGGTTCGATTCCACCCTTGGGCGACTGTGTGCAGTTTGCACATTCTGCCTGTGTCTGCTTGGGTTTCATTCGGGTGCTCTGGTTTCCTCCCACAGTCCAAAGATGTTCAGGCTAGGTGGATTGTCTCTGCTAAATTGCCCATAGTGTCTAGGGATGTGCAGGTTAGGTGGACTAGCCATTGAAAATGCAGGGTTACAAGGAAAGGTTAGGGGGCAGGGTCTGGGTGGGATGCTCTTCAGAGGGTCGGTGTGGACCTGAGAGGGCAAATAGCCTGCTTCCACGCTGTAGGGATTCTATAAAGATGTAATTTATTACAAGATAGCATTAGGTACAAATTACACTTGCTATTTAGACATAATAACAAAGACAAAAATGATCAGGAGACAATGACGACACATCTGAATCCATTGGGATCTCAAGCTTGACTCCTGGTTATCCCCACCTAACTCTCATGACTTCACAATTTTGGATGGTTCTTACTGCTGTTTCTAACATTCCCCTTGCAAAATTATTATCTTATACAATAGTCTCCTTGAACCACTGCAGTCCATGTGGTGTAGGTATACTCATGGAACTGTTAGGAAGGGAGTTCTAGGATTTTGTCCGAGCAACAGTGAAGGAATGGGGCTTCATGTCAGGATAATGTGCAACTTGGAGTGGATATTGTAGATTGTGATTTTGCCCCGTACCCAATCTTTTAGGTGCTGGGACTCATGGGTTTGGAAACAGCTCACCAACTTTCGGCATCACCTTCCTCATGTCATGAACGAGCCAACACCTCCAGTAATGCGGTAATCTCTCAGTTCTGCACAGGTTTTTCAGGATTGCTTTTTTTGCATTCAAGTGCTGGTACGAAACTTGAACTGACAACCTTTAGAGTCAGGGGCAAAAGCACTACCAACTAAGCAATGACCTGCTTTGGAATAAGGAATAAGCAGTCTGTGAGAAACATTTCTATTCTTCCTCCTGTGGTACCCTGACATGTTTTTATTTATGAACAAAAACAAAGTTGCTGGAAAAGCCCAGCAGATCTGGCAGCATCTGTGAAGAGAAAACAGAGTTAACTTTTTGGGATCGGTGACCCTTCCTCAGAACCCTCCTTTGTTCCTGATTTACAGCATCCACAGTTCTTTCGGTTTTTATTTATGTTTTTATTTATGTCCACTGAGTGGACAGTTAATGGCACATCTAAAGGTTGGCACTTACACCAATGCAATGATGTCTGAGCACGCACTTAAATGTCAAGTTAAATTGCACATTCAAGTTTTGACCTTGGCAAAGTATACTCTTAAGTGTTAAATTTAGCTATCTGCAGTTGAGAAAAACATGAAGCTAAAATCAGGATAAATGGACTGATAGGGTTACGGGAAAAAGGCTGACTGGTGAGGTAACTTCTGTGGAATGTAAACTTTGAGACAGAACAACCAGCTGAATGGCTGTTCCAGTATTTAGATTCTATGTAACGTCAAATAGGCTGCCAATTCACTGTCATCTAGGCTGTGCTCTCACACAAATTAACGTCAATCTGTTATACATTTCTTGCAGGGTAAAATTGCTGATTTTTTTCCTAAATGTTAATCACATACAATTACATCAGAAAGTACAAATATTTGAGGTCTACTATAATCAAAAAAATTTAAAACAGCTCAAACCAGTATAGATTTCATACTAGATTTTGCTAACACTCCACTGTATCTGTCATAAGCACAGGAGATGACAAAGACCAAATGAGTAATTAAGCCTACACAGAAGGCACTTGAAAGAATATTTGTTCCGACACTTTGTTTGGATTGTTCAACCTTCAAAAGTAAAGGTACCACAATGCCACTCACTTGTTAGAGAGAGAGAGGTGAAAAGTGATGGTTTAACCTGAGAGTAACCATGCCTCAAGCATGGGGAGAGGTTCAAAAGGTCCTTTGCAGTAGCTTCAACTGGTCTGAGAATTGAACCCATGCTGTTTGTGTGACTCCACATTATAAACCAGCTGGTCTAGTCAGCTGAGTGAACTAACTCCTAAACCTTCAGCAGGTAGATTGTTACGGTAGAAAAAAATATTTCAAACAGTACCACTTAATTGACTCAAAAACAAAGTTGCTAGAAAAGCTCAGCAGGTCTGGCAGCAGGAGTAAACAGAGTTAACGTTTCGGGTCCGGTGATCCTTCCTCACCTTTTTGACTGTTTTACATTTCGCTTCCTGTTTTGTTTTTTTTTAACTCAGTCTGCATATTTGAAAATGAGAATAATGTAATTGGGTACAGCTTTGTTCCAAGTGAACATCTGGCAGTGAATTAAATGAAAGCAAAATATGCCGAAATCTGAAATAAAAACAGAAAATTGTAGAAAGCGTTGGACATTTGATCGATAGCATCTGTAAAGTGTGAAGCAGCTTGAAAGTCCTTCATTGCTGACTCTTTCTAGTTCTGATGAGAGGTCACTCACTTGAAACATTTGGTCTGGAACTTGCATTGGCAAAATGAGGTTGTCTGTTTGTGTAGATTTATAAAGTAAGTTTGTTGTAACAGGTACATAAATAATAAGCTGATACAACAAACATATTTTATAAATCTTTATCGATCAAATGTTCAACGCTTTCTCCAATTTTCTGTTTTAATATCAGATTTCGGCATATTTTGCATTCATATGAAAGTGTCAAAATGTGCTGTTGCAACTTTGATCTGCCAATTGTGGAGACCACACATGTGCAGGATAACTTATGGGTAGGGGGTGGATCTGCATGGGATGCTCTTTAGAGGATTGGTATGAGCTGAATAGCCTGCTTCCACACAGTAGGGATTCTATCAGAAATCTATAACATTTGGTTAGTAGTTCCACATTTATCCAGAGGATGCAATGCTAAGGTGTTGCCAGACTGCAATCAATTATAAATCAAATAGAACTGGTAAGAACTTTATTCCTTCACTGCTAGTGCCTCTGAAAACCCTTGTAAAAGGATGGAATAAGACCATGTACGAATATCATGAATATTGCTGGAAGACCCTTCTAATCCTGAAATGTTCGTTTTAAATTCATGAAATGTCAAATTTCTGCCATAATGATAAAATACACAAACTTATAATTTCTTTTGAAGTTTCATTATTTTTAATTTAGCTCCTATTTTAGTCTATTCATAATCATGTTGTCAGGGTTGGAGGGTGTGAGCTATAGCGAGTGGTTGATTAGGCGAGGGCTATTTTCCCTGAAGCATTGGAGGCTGAGGGGTGACCTTATAGAGGTTTATAAAATCATCAGAGGCGTGGAAAGAGTGAATGGCCAAGGTGTTTTCCCCACGGTAGGGCAGTCTAAAGCTAAAGGGAAAAGGTTTGGGTGAGAGGGGAAAGATTTAAGCAGTACCTAAGGGGCAACTTTTTCATACAGAGGGTGGTGCATGTATGGAACGAGCTGCCAGAGGAAGTGGTGGAGGCTGGTACAATTACAACATTTAAAAGGCACCTGGATGGGTACATGAAAAGGAAGGGTTTAGAGGGATATGGGCCAAATGCTGCCAAGTGGGATTAAGTTAATTTAGTTAATTTAGGATATCTGGTCAGTATGGACGAGTTGGACTGAACAGTCATTTTCCATGCTGTACAACTCTATGATTCCATGTATTCCACCATTTGAAAATTTGAATTTAAATTTAAATTTAAGCTTAAGAATAACGAGTGTTTTTAACTTCTTGGTTTACGGTTGGTGAGAATACTTCAATGTAATTGGCTGCTTATCTTTCTTTCTGATTCCAGTGCTTCTAGAGATCCTGTTAACCCAGTGCCAATTCAAATTGCTGTCAAGAAAGCTACAATCATGCCATTGTGATTGCTGGTTTTGCAGGCAGCTTTTCTCTCAATTTGGCAGCGAGCGTCTTACGTTCGCTGCTGGTGTACAATCTGGACCTAAGTTCCTCTATCCAACGCTTGTACATGTACTACCGTGTCTCCCGATAAATTAAATCGTCTGGCTTCCACCATTGCCCCTAGTTGGCTATATTTTTACTTACAGTTCCAGCTCTGTTGTGGCACATTCTCTTTAAAGAAAATTGTTTGCTTACATGAATGAACAACTTTCTAAGGGGGTGGATTCCAGTCTTTTACCACTTGGACATTAAACATCACACAGAAAGAAACATCTGATGAGGGCAAGAGATAACACAGTGCAGAACTGAAGGAAAACAGCAGGCCAGGCAGCATCAGAGATGTAGGAAAGTTGATGTTTCGGGTCAGAATCCTTCTTCAGAAATGGAGAGGGAGAAGGGAGCTCAGAAATAAATAGAGAGAGGAGGAGTGGGGCTGGGGCAGGTAGGTGGGATGGTGATAGGTGAGCGCAGGTAGGGAGTGATGGGGATTGGTCAGTGAGGTGGGAGGGGTGTATACATGAGAGAGAAGATGGACAGGTCGTGTCAGGTCAAGGAGGCAGGGTTGAGAGGGAGGGTTGGTCATGAGGAGGTTTTGAAACTGGTAAAATCCACATTTAGGCCATTGGGCTGTTAGCTCCCAAGGTGGAATAATAGGTACTGCTCCTCCAGTTTCTGGGTGGCATCATTGTGACACTGGAGGAGGCCCAGGGTAGACATGTCACCCAGGGAGTGGGAGAGCGAGTTGAAATGGTTCGTGACCGGAAGGTGTTGTCGTTTGAGGAATGATGAGGAATGCTGGAGATAGGAGCAGCCAGCTGTTCTTTCTATTGAAACTAACTTAAAGAAAATTTAGATTTGCCATCACCCTCTCCTGATGTTCCCTTCTGTGGTCTGTTTAATATACTTATAACCATATATTGAAATAGGCAGCAAAAAACTTCCAGCGAATTATAACGGTTTTTTTGCAAATTTATAATTTAGCACAAATATCTGTTTCCACCTTTTCCTTCTCTCCTGAAGTCACATCTACACTGGTGGTAGTACAGGTAATATTATTGAGGACTTGTGCTCCAGAGCTTGCTGCTCCCCTAGCCAAGCTACTCCAATACAGCACTGGCATTTACCCGACAATATGGAAAATTGCCCAGGTATGTCCCGTATACAAAAAGCAAGACAAATCCAACCCAGCCAATTACTGACCTATCAGTCTATTCTCGATCATAGTGAAGTGATGGAAGGTGTCATTAACAGTGCTATCAAGCAGCACCTGCTCAGCAATAACCTGCTCAATGACACTGAGTTTGGGTTCTGTAGGGGCCATTCAGCTCCTTATTACAGCTTTGGTTCAAACATGGACAAAACAGCTGAATTCCAGACTCTGACAGCAATGGACATTAAGGCAGCTTTGACTGAGTGTGGCATCAAGGAGCCTGAGCAAAACCAGAATCAATGGCAGCAGGAGGCAAGCTCTCTGCTGGCTTGAGTCATACTTGGCATGTAAGAAGATGATTATGGTTGTTGGAGGTCAGTCATATAAGCTTTGGGGCATCTCTGCAGGAATTCCTCAGGGTCGTGTCTGTGACACAACCATCTTCAGCTGCTTCATCAATGACCTGCCCTCCATCATCAGGTTAGAATTGGGAATATTCACCAATGCTTACACAATGCTTGCCACAATTCACAACTCCTCAGATACTGAAGAAGTCCATAAACAAGAGTGGCTGCAAGAGCAGGTCAGAGGCTAGGAATACTGCAACAATTAACACACCTCCTGATGCCCTAAAGCCTGTCCACCATTTACAAGGTACAAGTCAGGGCTATGATGGAAAAATCCCCATTTGCCCGGATGTGCAGCTTCAACAACACTTAAGAAGCTTGACACCATCCAGGACAAAGCAGCCCTCTTGATTGGCATCACATCCACAAGCATTCACTCCCTCCACCACTGACACTGTATAGCAGCCGTGTGCACTATCTACAAAATGCACTGCAGAAATTCACCAAAGATCCCCAGACAGCATGTTTCAAACCCATGACCACTTCCATTTGGAAGGACCTTGGGAATAACGCTAACTGCACGTTCCCCTCCAAGCTGCTTACCAACTTGACTTGGAAACGTATTATCATTTCTTCACTGTCATTGGGTTAAAATTCTGGAATTCTCTTCCTAAGGGCACTGAGGATCTACCTACAGTGCGTGGACAGCAAAAGTTCGAGAAGGCAGCTCACCACCACCTTATCAAAGGCGCTGAGGGACAGCCAACAAATGCTGATTAACTTACGATGCCCACATCCAACAAATAAGTGAAAAAAAAAACCCATGTATATAACCTGCTTTTAATCAACTCTGGAGTGGAGTTCTGGTCACCATTAAAGCTACTTGTTGGTCCCCAATTCAAATCTCTGAAACTTCAATGCAAAACCAAGACTGCGGTTCAGTACTGAGGGAATGCTACATTTTCAGAATTACCGTTTTTTGGATGAGCTGTTAAGCTGAAACCCTGGCTGCCCTATCTTTTGGTGGACTTTGACACTATTTCAAAGAAGGGAAGGGACGTTTTCTTGATGCTTTCGATATTTATCCCTCAATTGTCTTCACACATATATAGATAATCCGATCATTTTTATTTTTCTCTGTGGGGGTCTATTTGCTGTCATTTTTACAATAATGACTAGATTTTAGAAACAATCTTAATTGGCTCTGAAGATTTATAGGCTACTTTAAAAAGAAGGAAATGGCATTATTCAGCTTCTGAAAGCTTCTTCAGGTGGCTGCATTTTGGCTTGTAGCACCTGCTTTGTTGTAGCTCATTGTTTTGCTTACATGAACAAAACAGCCTAATTTGGGACCAATTTCTGTCTTCATAAATGCAAGCCTTTCTATTTTACCAGAACAGACAGATAGCTTCCCTGTGCACTGCCTTATCTGAAGGACAGTACCTCAGAAAAAAAGCAACACAGGTTCAGTAATGGATTAAAGCATTAGCCTAGATTATGTCAGCCCTGGCTCAGTTGGTCATATTCTTTTCTGCCCATGAATAAGAAGGTTGTGAGCTCACATCATAAACCAGGGATGGGAGCACAAAATTCTATGCTGATGCTGCAGTCTCATGTACCCTTAAGTGCGCTGCCTGACAAATGAGATGTTAAACTGAGGCCTTGTCTGATCTCTCAAGGTTCCCTGACACTATTTCAAAGAAGAGCTGAGGAGTTCACATCCAGCTCAAAATTTATGTCTCCACTAGCATCATTCAGAAAGTACATTTGAGTCATCATTATGCTACTGTTTGTGGGAGCTGTGTTTTCTGCACGGCAGTGACTATGTTATAATAGATATTTATTTAGTTAAAATGAGTTTGGGGTTGGAAAAGGTGTCATGCAAATGCAAGTCTTTCATTCAAATAAAATCTATTGTTAAATGTGGGGTTTGAATTGAATTGAATTCAATTCAATTAGCTTTATTGTCACATGTACTCACAAGTACAGTGAAAAGTTCATAATTTGCCACTTACAGTACCAATTTAGGTACCTAGGTACAATCTTTAGTTACAGAATAGAGAAATGAAGAAAGAAAAGTTACATTACATTACAGTATGACCATAAGTCAGAAAAAAAAACAAGAAGCAAAGTTAAAAAGACAAACATCACAGTGTGTCAATGTCAATACAGTTCTGGGATGGCTCCATCACAGTTGTGACTTCTGTTAGAAATTTTCAGAATCTCTGAATTGTCAGAGCACGTTAGGAGGTCATTCACCCCACTGAATCTGTGTGGGCACTCCAAAGGAACATTTCACTTAGTGTCGCTTTTCTGCCCACACCCTCTAACCCCGCACCTTTTGTCTTTTTGCAAATCACAGTCTAATTCCTTTTTGGGATAGCAAGAGCTGCCGATGCTCGAGTCAAAGATAACACAGTGCGGAGCTGGAGGAACACAGTAGGCCAGGCAGCATCAGAGGAACAGGAAAGTTGACGTTTCGGGTCAGGACCCTTCTTCAGAATGGGGGAGGGAGAAGGGAGCTCCGAAATAAATAGAGAGAGGAGGGGTGGGGCTGGGGAAGGTAGTTGGGATGGTGATAGGTGAGTGCAGGTAGGGAGTGGTGGGGATTGGTCAGTGAGGCGGGAGGAGCGGACAGGTGAGAGAGAAGATAGACAGGTTGTGTCAGGTCAAGGAGGCAGGGATGACAGGGAGGGTTAGACCTGAAGAAGAATCCTGACCCAAAACGTCAACTTTCCTGCTCCTCTGATGCTCCCTGGCCTGCTGTGTTCCTCCAGCTCCGCACTGTGTTATATCCAATTCCTTTTTGAATGTCTCAGTTGAACCTGCCTCTACCACTCTCACTGTATTTCAGTGTGTTAACTACTCACTGTTTGAAAGAGCTTTTTCTGACATCACGTTTGCTTCCTTTGCTCTTTCAAATTGCCCTTCCTTTGAAAGAAGCAAAACATATGCACAGCTAGAATACATATCAACATTGCAAGATGCTTACAGTTGACAAAAGCCATTCAACATGCCTGAAGTTCAAGAACCATTGCAATGCAGAAGAATGCCATTTGTTCCTTCATGCCTGTGCTGGCCCTTTGAAAGCGCTTTTCAATTAGACTCATTAACTCCACATTTGTGCATCTAATTATTTCTGAATTAATTCCGCACTCTGTTCAGAAATTTATTCCTTGGCAATGGTCCTAAATTTGCATCTCAATAGCTTAATCCTCTGATCCCTTTGTCCCACACCCACTCTTTAAAGACATATTTAATTTGTCAATCGCTAGTTCTATCATTTCCTCCAGCTCCATAAATCTCTGAGGTGTCCACACTCCTCTGATTCTCATTTTACATGTTTCCAACTATAATTGCATTGGTGGTTTTGTCTTCAGGCTTTCGAATTCCCTCCCCCAACCTTGTTGCTTCCCTCTTTTAAGATTCCCCTGCATATCGACATTTTTGATTTAAGATTTTGCTCATCTAGCTTCATAGTTCCTTAAAACAAAACATGTATGATCTGTTCTGAAGCAGGGTCACTGGACTCAAAAGTTAACTCTGCTTTCTCTGCACAGACTTGCTAAGTTTCTCCAGCAAGTTCTGTTTTTGTTTTGCGTTCGTTTGTGTGACTAAGTGCAATTTCTAACACTCTTTTGAAGCACTTTAAGATGTTTCATTATGTTAAAGGCATTATAAAAGTATAAGTTGTTGCAGCATTTGGTCCCATTCAAAACTTATCCTGCTAACTAAAGCCAAAAATACACAATATATGTTGAAACAGCTCCCTTAATGTCGTAAAACATCCTGATGTGCTAAAAACTCCAAAAAGACGACTCAGTCAATTATCTCTTTCATAGTTTGAAAGGCTGTGCTATGCACTAATTGTCCTCCTCCTAAATGATTGTAACTGTTTGAAATGGAATGTATCAGTTGTAAAATGTAGACTGCAGACACGTTTCTTCAATTTGTTCTAACCTGATTATCTTCCTCAGAGAGGTGACATGGAGCCTGGTGTAAAATGCAGAAATGCTCCAGTGGTGTAGTTCGAAAACTCCACTCAATAAACCACAACTTACTTCTCTCCAGAGAAAAAAAAGGATATAGCAAGCTGAGTGTTAGGATATCTTTCAATCCCAGTGGAAAACAGGAGAAAGTAATTTGTCCCACAGTGCTACAACACAAACGGAGAAAAAAAGGTCAGCACTTTTGCCCATCAGGAAATCACTTTTGAAATCAACTATTTTTATTCACACCTCTAAACAACGAATGGTCATTTTCCTTTCACAGGTTGCCTTGGAATGAATGTTCTGACATTCCCAAGGAATTCATTAAACATTAATTCCCTGCACCACTGACATGCTGTGGCAGTAGTGTGTATCATCTCCAAGGTGCAATGCAGTGACTCAGCAAGGCTCCAAACCTGCAAACTCTACCAAACTTGAAGGACAAGGGCAGCACATTTAAGGGAACACAGCTTCTTGGAAGCTCCCCGCCAAGCTGCACACCATCCTGACCTGGAAGTGTGTTGCCATTCCTTCGGTGCCACTAAAAATCCTGGAACTCTGATAACATTGTGGGCATACCAACATGGGCTTCGGTGGTTCAAAAAGGCCATCTTCCCAAGAGTCATTAGACACAGGCAGAAAAGTTCATTTGAAGCTGTTTCATTTTTAGTTATATCAATTTAATATTAATTTATTCAGTATTTTACCATTTATACAATTTATTCAGTAATTTATTCAGCTTTACAAGGTGGCACTGGAACATGGCGACATTATCCACTTTTTGCTGCACCTAGGTACAAGTGACAATATACTAAAATATAAATAAATCTACTAAATGCTGGCCCAGCTTTCATTATATAAATAAAAATGAAACAGACATTGAGAAATCTCCCCATACTCCTTTGCACCTTTAACCTCTGGAAATCTGTCTAGTTCTTTCTTAGATATATTCAAAGACTTCCACAGCCTTCTTTGTTGAGAATTCCACAGGTTGGCCACCTCCTGAGTGAACAGGTTTCTCCTTATCTCAGTTCCAGTTGGCCTACTGCACATCCTGAGACCATGACCCCTTATTGTGGGAACCCCAACCAGGGGAAACATCATCCGTTCATCCTGTCTCTCCAGCCCTGTTGGAAATCTATATCATTCAATTATGATGCAATTCAAAGGAATAGTAATGGTTGTGGTCATGGTTTGTCCCATGAATATTTTTTAGACTATCTTTAAGACAATGGTCCACAAAAGTGATCATCTGAGGAGGAGATGCTGAGTAAGTTGTTACGGACTCCATTGGTGAGTGTGTAGAAGACTGCGTGCCGAAGGAGTTAATCTGAATGTTCCCCGTGGATAGACAAAGAGAATGACCCCCATCAGAAGTCCAGGTCTGGGCAACCCGGATCTAGACAGGAAATCCATGTATGACCTTCGTAATGCCATCAGAAACGCCAAGAGGCAATACCAAACTAAGCTTGAGACCCAGACTAACTGCATGGTCATCTGTCATTTGTAGCAAGATTTACATGATGTAAGGGGCTATAAAGAGAAGTCAAACAGAATCGCAGGCAACAGTACATTACTATCCAACGAGCTCAATGCATTCTATGCTTGCTTTGAACAGAAGGTCAGTGAAGTGATGGCACCTATCCCAAGATCCTTGGGTGCACATGTACCCGTAGTCACCATCAATGTTAGATTGGCTTTCTTGAGAGTGAACCTATGGAAAGTGACTGGCTTGGATGGAGTCTCTGGCTGTGCACTCAGATCTTGTGCAGCCCAGCCGGTAGGAGTATTCAAAGACATCTTTAACCTCTCCTTACTACACTCTGAAGTCCTCACTTGCTTCAAGGAGGTCACATCATCCTGGTGCCAAGAGAAAATCATGCAGTGTGCCTCAATGACTACTGCCCAGTGGCTCTGACATCCATCATTATGAAGTGCATCGAGAGGTTAATCATGGCTCACATGACTACCAACCTACCAAATTACCTCAATCTTTTGCAATTTGCCTACTGGCGCAACAGGTCTATGGCAGATATCATCTCCCTGACCCTACACTCATCCCTGCAGCATTTGGATAACAAGGATATCCATGTCAGACTCCTATTTATTGACCACAGTTCTGTCTTCAAGACCATAATTCCAAATGAACCCTTCTCCAAAAACCAACTCTGAGGTCTCGGCTCCCCTTTTTGTAACTGGATCCAAGATTTCCTGTTCCACTGACTGCAATCAGCAAGAAAAGGCAACAACAATTCCTCCACCATAACCCTCAACACCTTTGACCCACAAATCTGCGTACTCAGTCCCCTACCGTATTCCTTATACATTACTGACCGTGTGGCCAAATTGCACCCCAACTCCATTTACAAGTTTGCTGATGAAACCACCATCGTAAGGTGGATCTCAAACAAAGACGAGACAGAGCACAAGAAAGAGATTGATTGCTGAGCAGCATGGTGTAAAGACGACAGTGTTTCCATCAATGTCAGCAAAGTGAAGGAGCTGGTCATTAACTTCAGGAAGCAGAGTCGAGGGCATGCCCCTGTTTGCATCAATGGTGCTGAGGTGGAGATGTTCGAGAGCATCAAGTTCCTGGGAGTGATGATCACCAGCAATCTGGCTGGCCCACTCATGTCAATGTGATGGTCAAAAAAAGCACAACATTGTCTCTATTTACTCAAGAAGCTAAGAAAATTCAGCACGTCCACAAGGACTCTTACTAAATTTTATGGATGCATCATAGAAAGCATCCTAGATGGATGCATCACAGTGTGGTATGGCAACTGCTCTTCGCAAGACAGCAAGTAATTACAGAGAGTCGTGAACACAGCCCAGTCCATCACACAAAACAGCCTTCCATCCATTGACTCCGTCTATACTTCCTGTTGTTTCAGGAAAGCAACCAACATAATCAAAGACCCCTCCCATCCCAGTTATATTTTCTTCCAACCTCTTCAATTGGGCAGAAGATATAAACATTTGAATGCACTACGAACAGATTCAAGGACAGCTTCTTCCCCACTGTTATCATACTTTTGAAAGGACCTCTCAGCTGTTAATGTTGATCTCTCTCTCTGCACCTTCTCTGGGGATGTAACACCATATTCTGCACACTTTCCTGTTACCCTGATGCACTTTGTATGGCATGATCTGCCTGTATATGCACGCAAAACAGCACTTAGTCCTGTATCTCGGTACATGTCATAACAATAAATCAAACTCAGACTCAGGTTGGGTCTGGATTTGAGAAGAGGCAACTTAGTGAAACATATAAGATTCTTAGGGGCCTGGATAGTGTAGATGTGGAGTGGTTGCTTCCCCCTGTGGGAGAGGCTAGGACCAAGAGGCATAATCTTAGAGTTAGTGGGTCACTATGTTAGGACTGAAATAGGAAGGATTTATTCTCTCAGACCAGCTCACCACCACCTTCTCCAGGGCAACTAGGGATGAGCAATAAATTATATCTACATCATGTGAATGAATAAAAAAATGAATACCACTATCCCTCCAACACTCCTTCTTTTCCTATCATTCCTCAACACCTTGTGTTCAGCAATATTTAATGCCTGGTGCTGACCTCTCTGGAAGTAAAATTTCCATTATAGCCTCAAAATCATACTACCATATGGCAGCCTTCATGTATAATACATCAGTCTTAAGTATACAAGTACTTATTTGGTAGTAAACAAAGCTTTGCAGCTAATCGGCAGAGACTCAACCAATGTCCACTTGCCAACCAATCAACAGTCTCCTCTCATGCAGTATAAATTTCAATTTTCCCCCTAAATTGGTATTCTTGTAAAGTGTGTGCAAGATGAAAAGCTTTGACAAAATGTCTTTTTTTCAGCATTACACCAATTGCATTTACCACAGTCCACACTTTCACATAAATGTACTACATCTCTGATTTAGACTCAAGACTGTTTGAGATGAAATGTCTTAGTATAATGTAAATATAACCTGTAATTTCAAAATGCCACATATTTTATGAGAGTGGGTTATTATAAGAAGGAGTGAGTCAGTAACATTTGAAATGGAACTGGACAGTTATTTTAAAAAGGATGTGTGTTAAGGGATATGGAGTGGGGTGGAGGAGAGGCAGTAAAATGTCGCTACACAGAATACCTTCGGGTAGCAGCCTCCTCACTTTTAAAATGTTGCAAGTCCATTTTTATTCTTGTTCCCACACACTCCTCCCTTTACCCTGCTATTGCCCCAGTCCTACAGCCCACAGCAATTTCTACATCCCTTGGGCATTCCTGATTTTAAGACTGAGCATTTTCCCGTTTCCTTTTGAAGCTGTGCTTTTTGCTGTGAGCCTTCAGCTGCCAAGTCTTGAAATTCCGTCCTTAAACCTCTCTGAATCTCTGGTTCTCTTTCCCTTCTTTATTCGAACTGTATCAAACATGCCTCTTGGATCAAGCCAGATCCCAGTCTTAACATCTTTTTTTCTGCAGGGTCAAATGTTGCTGTTGTGGAGCACCTTGGGATGTTTTTTTGCTGCATTAAGTTGCTATATAATCGGAAGTTGTTGCACCTTCAAAGGAGTCAGACTGTGTCATTGATTAGCGAGGCTGTTACAAAACCATCTGAGCTACAGAGGGATTGTAAAATATCCAGTGGCACCAAGTCACAGAGCACTTTTCTTTGACATGATTTATCAGGACTCCCAGTTGTTCCATACTGTTGTATATTCATGTTGCATCGGCAGATGGAATTGAAATTAACAGATAAAGTGAGAGCTCCACGTTTCCCTGTTCCATACTAAAGAGATGCCTTGAACCTTATTGAATTGAAAAAAATAAATTATACAACTAATTTGCAAATAGATGCCTTTCTAACACCACTAGCAGTTTATGTTTTGTTTACATGAGGTCAGAAGTTACACAACATCAGGTTATTTTCCAACAGGTTTATTTGAAATCACAAGCACTGCCCCATTATCACCTGACAAAGGGGCAATGCTCCAAAAGCTTGTGATTTCAAATAAACCTGTTGGACTGTAACCTGGTGTCATGTGACTTCTGACCTTGTCCACTTCAGTCCAACACCAGCCACCCCCACATCTTTTTGCATTGCCACACTTACAAGGCTGTGAAAATTGAATAGAGGACAGGTAGCCAATATATGAGAATACCACCACCTGCCAGTTCCCTTCAAAGACACATACCATCCAGACTTGGAAATATAATCATTGTTCCTTCAGCATCACTGGGTCAAAATCCAGAAATATCCTTCCTGATGGTATTATCATAGATAGAATCGCTACAGTGTGGAAACAGGCCCTTCAGCCCAACAAGTCCACACTGACTCTCAGAGTATCCCACCCAGACCCATCCCCCTATAACTCACCTAATGTACACATCCCTGAATACTCTTGCCAATCCACCTAACCTGCATATCTTTGGGCTGGGGGAAGGAAACCAGAGCACCTTGGGGAAACCCATGCAGACAGAATGTGCAAACTCCACACAGAGAGCTGCCCAAGGTTGGAATTGAACCCAGGTCCCTGGTGCTATAAGGCAGCAGTGCTAACCACTGAGCCACCATACCACCCTATGGTGCACATCCACCAAATTGACAGCAGCAGTTAAAGAAAATAGCTCATTACCATCTTCTCAAGGGTAGCTGGAGAAGGGCAAATGATTCTGGCCCAGCCAACGATGCCTACATCCCATGAAAGAAAAAAAAAATCAAAGGCGAGGAGTTGGAAAATGGAATTGAGAGACACATCATTAATGTTGGATTAGGTTTGAAGGGCTGAATGGTTACTCCTTGTTCCCAGTTTTATTGTATTTTTGAGACTTGGTGGAATTTCAGAAAGGTATTTTAAGAGACAGTTTTCACTATATTTTTGGTATATTTTGTTAGTTCCCGATGGAGATACTATGGAGACTGAAGAATTCACAAGATATTTCTTAATATCATTCATGTGAGCCATGCTGCGGCTTCTGCCTGTGAATACACGCAATTATTTTCCTTGCATAAAGCGTTGTGATGATAATCTTTTTCCCCAAGTTGAGAATTAAACAGTTGTGGGATGTCTGTGGATTTGTTATGCATATTAAACCACACAACAGTTGCAGAAAATATTGGTTACCCTGACAGATGATGAATCACATTTAAAAGATGGACACAGAATAGGAAGATCATTTGAGCCACCTTAGCTTATCTATTCGGATTGTCGATTTGCTCAGCTCATCGCAGCATTCAGTGGTCTCTGGAAAGCTTAGGGTTATCGTATGAAATTTATAGCACAGTGAGAACAGTGGAGGTCTGGGAGCCATAGATCACAGAGCAACAGAGAGGTGATTGAACGCTGGGACTTATGGAGACCCGAGCGCAGAGCGAGAGAGTCACATAACATTCAAGGCCTGGAGCCAAGTGATAGAAAGTGGGATTAGTGTAGGTAGGTTGATGCAGACACGATGGGCCGATGGGTGTCTTCTGTGCTGTATGACACCAAGACTCTATGAGAAAAGCAGACGCCTGAGTGGATTGGAGTGTCCTGGAAGAACAGGGGGAAAAGCAGAGGAATGAGAGAACAGTGGGACGAGCAGACCCCTGAGAGAATAGTGGCGAAGAGAGAGATAGAAATGAATTTTGAGTGAATCGTGTCTCAGGAGAATGGATGGGTGAGTGTCGGTGTGAATTACAGTTGGTTGTTTTGCTGTCGAAGTGAAGGAAGTATATTAAATTTACTGCAGAGAATCTATAATTTGCTATTACTTTATTAAGTTAATATATTGTCTCAGTACAGTAAATAATAAAACTAAATTAATCAACTGAACAAAAAGTTTAATTAATTAGTGCTGAGAGGAGGAGGAGATGAACCCCAGGTCACTATTGAGAGTAAATACAGCAAACTTTTTATTAACCGGCCCCTATGGGACCAGGAATGTGCCAGTTGATCAAATATTCCAGTTGATCAAGAGGTCCACATGGTCAATGTAAAAACACTCAGACAAAGTAATAGAAATACAAGGGGTGTAAACATTACGGCCATAATTTATTTACAATATGTTAAAGTAAGGATCCGAGAAGGAAGAATAGGAACAAGAATAACTAGGGTTTTTAAAGCTTAAATTGTTCTCAAAGTCCTAAGCAATATTTCTGATAAATTTATATTAAATGGAGGCATCGCAGGCCATTTTAATGGATATCGATTGTCTCATGAGTGAATCTAACTGACAACCATCCAGCAACACCCAGAAGTTTCATGTCAGCCTGCCCTTTCCCTTAATCGTGGGAGGATTTCCTGGTGTTCTGAAGAAGATTCATACTAGACATGAAATGTTAGCTCTGTTTCTGTCTCCACAAGTGCTGCCTGACATGTTGAGTTTCTCCAGTTTTATCCATGTTGGTTATTATTGTGGAAGCCCAGCATCCATAGAACTTTGCTTTTATTTAAAGTTGGCCTGCTGCTAGGAGACAGACACAATGTCTCCGCTATGATGAAATTGGCTTGGTTGCTGATTGAAATTGGTTGTAGTAAATCCAGTCCTTTGCCCACGCAATATCACCTTTGCCCTTTAAGATTGCAGCAATACTTGCTGGCAAATCCAGAAACTCACCATTGCACCTTGAATGACACTCCACACTTACTTCAACATGCCCTTAGGAGTCATTCTATCCACAAGTTAAGTGCCTGTATCTCTCTTGCAGCTATGAATGATTTTTAGTGAGTCATGGATTTGCATCATCCAAATCTGGAAAAATAGCTGTCACATCAACCGTTAGGGCTTTATTTTTTTCACTCATGGAGCATGGACTTCGCCAGTTGGCCAACATTTATTTACCATCTCCACTTATCCTTGAGAAGGTGGCAGTGAGCTGCCTTCTTGAACCATAGCAGGCCACATTGCTGTTAGGGAGGGAGTTCCAGGATTTTAACTCAGCGACAGTGAAGGAACAGTGATATTTTTCCAAGTCAGAATGGTCTGTGGTTTGGAGGGGAATTTGCAGGTGGTCGTGCTCCCATGTATCCACTGTTCTTGTCCTTCTAGATGGAAGCAGTTGTGGGTTTGGAAGGTGCTATCTAAGGAGCCTTGGTGAAGTTCTACAGTGCATCTTGTAGATGGTACAAACTGGTGTCATGGTAAATCATGCTGTGCATGGTGTCATGTATGGTGTCAGAATAGCCCTCTTCAGCTGCTTCTGATGACTTTCCAGTGACATTAAGAAGATGAAAATTGCACACTGACTGAAGCTCAGTATAACTTTACCTGATGCATTCCAGTATTCTGGACTCCTATTTCCAATATTGTAACTTAGTTAATATGAGGTCACCATTTGTGGAGAATTTTCAAGCCTCAAAGTTCAGACTGAAGGTCCATGGTGGCACTTTCACATCTGAGTCAATGGTTGTGGGTTCAAATTCCATCCAGGGACTGGAGTCCACAGTCTAAGATGAGATGCCAATTCAGTGCAGAGCCATTGCTGCACAACCAGAGGGGCCTTCTTTCAGCTTAATTTTAAATTGATGCCATCTCTGCTCACTATTCCTAACAATGAGAGGGTTGAGCACATGAGAAATTAATGAGCATATTGGAGCTATCTATGCCTATTGGTGTTTAGAAGAATGAGAGGTTTTCTTATTTAAATGCTGTAAATAACTGACTGTGTGGCCAAATTTCACCCCCAACTCCATTTACAAGTTTGCTAATGAAACCAGCGTTTGTAGGATGCATCGCCAACAAAGACGAGACAGAATACAAGAAAGAGACTGAATGCTGGGCAAAAGTACTTCCAAAAGTAAGGATGACAGTTCAAAATTAGGTTCCTTCCAATTGAGAGGGACATCGAGTGGAATTTCGTTTATCAGAGGTTTGTGGTCCGTTGGGATTGATTTCCCTGTGGAGGCATTGTCATTAAAGATATTCAACGCTAAGTTGGATGGATTTTTGATCACCAAGAATTGAGGGCACAGGTTGTGTGATGGGTTGAAGAGGGCAGATAGGAAGATGATGGTTAAGGCCACTGTGAGATCAGTCATGATCTCATCGTGAGATAGGGCAGTCTCCAGGGGCCAAATATGGCAGGATAATAGGGAAAAGGCAGGATATTGGTATGAGATGATTGAGTCTTCCCCTGTTCTGTAACAGTTCTGTGAATCTATGAAATGGCCTACTCCTGCTCTTTATGCTTGTATATTTTCACAGGTGAACGCAAAAGATCAGACAGCTGTATTTGTCAAAAAGCAGGGGATTTCTGGTCAATATTTATAGCCAGGTAAGCATGGTAAGCTTGCCCAACATTGTCTCTTTTTATTTCATCAAGTGCAGTGCTTTGAGAGGCTGGGAGTCCACGAAAAAAGTAGCAGAAATGCCGTTCTGTTCAGTTCCTTAACATTTGTCACCAACTGTTTTCTCCTATGTAAAGCACTTTACATTTGTTCTTATTAAGCTGCCTTTGCCATCATTCTACTCATCATCTCATTCTGTGTTTTCCTGAGTGGTCTCCTAAGATACAAATTTTTTTATTGGCAATTCTATTTCAAACTAAATTACGAAGTCAGCCTTGATCCTGATTTATATGGTTAACACAATAAAGCAGTTTAAAATGTTGCTGAATGGAAGACTAAGTTAATCTACCCCACAATAATTAATTAAATTGGTGTTTTTAGTCTTGTATTTATGGCCATGCTTTAGCTGGCAGTGGAAAATATGAGCTGGGGAGTAATCTTGCTGAACAACAGACAATTCCTGCTTAGAATGAGCTTGCTGACTGAAGGTAAATGGGCACTAAAAAGTTCTGGCATGAGAGAAGGGCCCTTTGTGATTTCAAATAAAGCATCCAGCTTCTGAAGACGACAGAACGATGGATGAATTACATTAAATAGCACTTGTGATAGGGTGGTCTGTGAAGGCTTACCTGAATAGCAAACACTCTCACATCAACCCAACACTGGATCACTCCCAGGGGATAGATCAGGTGGTTGACTCTTAGTTCCGCCCACTCTTCAATGTAAATGGGAGCGCAGCTTGCGCTTTGGTCTCAGTTTGAGGCAGAGCTTTCCTTCAGAGCAGGATGGTACTGGCGGCTGCCTTGGGTTGGAGACTAAGACAAGCCCAGGTTCAATCCATCACTGATGGGAAAATCACATGCTATGCTCACAGGCTCCAGAGGGCTATCCCTATCGGGGAGGCAATGGCTTAGTGGTATTGTCACTAGACTGTTAACCTAGAGACCCAGGAAACATTCCCGCCATGGTGGGATCCAATAAAAGAGTCTGGAATTAAGAGTCTAATGATGACCGCAGTCAGGAGACACCCATCTGGTTCACTAATGTCCCTTTAGGGAAGGTAACTGCCATCCTTACTTCACCTGGCCTACATGTGACTACAGACCCATAGCAATGTTGTTGACGTTCCATTAGCCTCTGAGAAATTAGGGATGGGGGCAATAAATGCTGACCTAGCCAGTGACACACTCGTCCTTTGAATGAATAAACAAAAATAATACCAATTAAGATGAGCAATGTGGTTCCTGGAGGCATTTCAAAATAAAGCCAACTGACCAAGACTGGCTAATTTATGGGATAATCCAAAACAAAAATCTCACAAATAAGTACCCTAACGTCTCAAAATGCTTTACAGTCAATGTGAAGTGAAACTCTGTTTAAAAATGTGAAACGTGGAGAAACATATACAGGCTCACCCAGAGCCCTCGTGTGACAGTGTCCAACAATCTTCTGTTGTGACGTTGGTTAAGGGATAAATATTGGCCTCTCCATCTCTGGCTTTCTCCACTTTGAGATGATCATGGTGGGCGAGAGACCTGTTTGAAGCTCAGTCTTAGGTGTCCAGAGAGCTCCCAATACTGAAGCTGAGTTCACTGGACAGCTGTCTCCAGAGGAAATGGAGACATTGTGAATGACAGCAGCGATCCAGACCAGACTGGACAGTTAGTTATATGAGCAGGAAAACTTGACGTTTCGGGCCTAAACCCTTCATCCGAAACGTCAAGTTTTTCTGCTCCTATGATGCTGCTTGACCTGCTGTGTTCATCCAGCCCCATGCTTGTTATCTCGGATTCTCCAGCATCTGCAGTACCTTTTATCTCTGGACAGTTAGTTATCTTGCTTTTCCCCCTATTACTGCTGAGCTGAGAGAACACACAGCTGCAGGCAGCGCTGTGGCTCAGTGGTTAGCACTGCTGCCTCACAGCTCCAGGGACCTGGGTTTAATTCCAGCCTTGGGTGACTGTGTGGATTTCCTCCGGGTGCCCTGGTTTCCACCCATAGACCGAAGATGTGCAGGTTAGGTGGATTGACCATGTTAAGTTGCCCACAGTGTCCAGGGATGTGTAGGTTAGGTGGATTAGCCATGGGAAATGCAAGGCCATGGAAGGGGTGTGGGTCTGGGTGGGAGGTTTTTTGGAGGGTTGGTATGGACCGAATGGCCTGCTTCCACAGTGTAGGGATTCTATGATTGTTAATGTGTTGGTGTGTACACATTGCTGTATAGCAGAGCTAATAGCTGAAGTATATTTAGGGGTATTTTATGAGCGTAGTGTTGCACCTGGATAAGCATGTGATGAAAGAGAACAAGTATAAAAGTGCTCAAGTTTCACTTGCTCCAGAGGTGTGGAATAACATCTCTGAATGGGTTGATATATAAAAAAAAAGACACTGTACAGCCTGATGTCTGAGCAGAGCTTACTTCTGTTTTGCAAACAGCCTGCAAAGATGAACCAAGATCGCTTTCCCCTTGCTTGAAGCTCGAATATTCCGTGGAGTGGCTGTTCAAAATTACTCTATGACCTTTTATGGTAGAGGAGTTACTACTGAGGCTGTAAAGTTTTTCGCTTTAGAAAGAAATGGCTTGGTGTGTTGTATTGAGGATAATGGATTGAAAGACTGGCATTGCACAGCCCTGACTTCCACTTTTAAAAGGAAACCAAAATATTCCGATTAGACAATATAGTTTGAATACATGGAGTGGAGTTAAAAATAATATTTAATCTCACTGCTTATCAGTGGACTGTATACAGACTTACTATCCTTTTCCAAATAAGTTGCATCTATATCCTTAAATATTTTGCATTTATCAGCCTTCACTTTTCTGTCTGAATAATTGACAGCCTGGGCTTTAAAATGAAAATGGGAAAAAAATCCCTGCAATTTCAAAGACATGTGAAACAGAAACAGGTCTTTCTAGATCATTCATTTGTTCCTCTTATGACCCATAAAGTTATTAATTCTCCCCTCCGCCACCACTTTTTCTTTTGCTGTTGCCTACCTTACTGCGGCATAATTGGATTTGCAAGTGGTAATAATGTAACTGATAATGCTACTTCAGAAATCAGCAGAGGAGAAAGGCAGACCAAAGAACAGAGTAGGAGTCTGATACTATCCCAGATGTGTGTGTGTATGTATAAGAAATAGGAGTAGGAGTTGTTCATCTGGCCCATCGAGCCTGCTCTGCCATTCAATAAGATCAGGGCCGATCTTTTCATAGACTCAACTCCGCTTACCCGATCGCTCACCATAACCCTTAATTCCTTTACTGTTCAAAAGTTGACCTTTCTTTGCCTTAAAAACATTCAACATGGTAGCCTCAACTGATTCACTGGATAGGGATTTTCATAAATAAGGAATATAAATAAGGAATGCTACAATAATGAAGAGACCGAGAGAGCTTTACTTTAAGGGTGAAATAAGGAAACAAAAAAGAGGTTGCCAAGCAAAAAGGGAGCAGCCTCATCAGTGCATGTGTACAGACTCATGCCCAGCTAAGCTAGAGATGACATGCTCATAAAGCATATAAAACTTAGCCATGGTAGCAGCAGCATTCCTATATAGAATAGCATTTGGCACTTGTCATTATGGTGCCCTCAGTAACTTGTTAACTTAGCATGTTAACTCGGTTTTCCTCTCTTTGCAGGTACCATCTGACCTGCTGAGCTCTTCAGCAGGTTCTCTCACCACATTTTTAGTTGCCAGTTCTGCGGAGTGGTAACCCACCCTGTACATCATAACCTCACATGCACACGGTGACTGACCTGCGATACATTCATTTTCATTGATACAGTCTTAAATGTATTCGATTTAGAACCTCGGTCTGTCGAGAGGCTTTATGTGAGACTGTGGAACTGATGTGAAAGTTAACGGGCGAGGGAGACACCATGTAAGCAACATGCATTTATGTAGCTCTGTTACAGCAATAAAACAACCACGACACTGGCAAAATTTGGCCCTGAGTCATAGACAAACATACACACAATTAGAGCAGGAGAAGGCCACTCAGCCCCTCAGCCCTGCTTTGCCATCCAATAAGATCACGGTTGATGCGATTATTCTGCATTCACAACCACCACCGATATCTTTTCACCTGTTTATTAGGAATCTATTGACCTGTGCCTTGAAAATATTCAAAGATTCTGCTTGTATTGCCTTTTGAAGAAGAGAATTCACACTGTAATAAAAAAAGTGCTTGTTACAGTCTTAAACGGACACCCCCCATTGTAAAACAGTCTAATTTTAGACCCACCCACAAGAGGAAATATCCTCTCCACATGCATCCCGTCAAGATCCTTTGTGCATCAATGAAATTGCTTCTTACTCTCCTACATGCCAGTGAATCCAAGCCCAGTCTGTCCAACCTTCCCTTATAAGACAATCCACCAAATCCAGGTTTTAGTCTGTGAGCCTTCTCCGACCTCTTCAATTCCATTGCTTTCCACTACATTTATAGCAGTAGCAGCAGTGTGTACCATCTACAAGATGCACTGCAGAAATTCACCAAAGATCTTCAGATACCACCTTACAAACCCATGACCACTTCCATCTAGGAGGACAAGGGCAGACATATGGGAACACCACCACCTGCAAGTTCCCCTCAAAGACACTCACCATCCTGACTTGGAAATATATCGCCGTTCCTTCACTGTCACTGGCTCAAAGTCCCATAATTCTCTCCCTAATAGCATTGTGGGTTAACCCACAGCAGGTGGACTGCAGCATTTCAAGATGGCAGCTCGCCACCACCTTCTCAAGGACAACTAGGGACTGGCAATAAATGTTGGCCCAGCCAATGACGCCCACATTCCACAAATGAATAAATTTTAAAAAATCCTTCCTTAAACAAGGAGACCAATACTGTACATAGTACTCCACATATTCTGGGTCTCAACAAAGTCCCCTGTATAACTGCAGCCTAATGTTCTTACATTTGTATATTTTAGTATCTTTATAAAGAGCTGTCAGGTAGGTGACAAAAAGCATATTCAAAAGGTAGGTCTCCAAGCAGAATCTTAAAGTGAGAACAGAAGGTAGAAAGACAAAGAGTTTAGGAAGGGAGCTCCACAGTTTGGGAACAAAAACAGAAGTTGCTGGAAAAGCTCAGCAAGTCTGATATCATCTGTGAAGAGAAAATCAGAGTTAACATTTCAGGTCTGGCTGACCTTTCCTCAAAGTAGAATTAATATAAATAAAAGGAAAAACTGCGGATGCTGGGAATCTGAAACAAACACAGAGAATGCTGGATAATCTCAACAGGACTCGTAGTTTACATTCAAGTCCGGTATGCTTCATTCAGAGCTTCAGAATTAGTGTATCACAGATGTCCTGGAGGACCAGATAGGTGGACAGTGAGAACCTTTTTCCTCGGATGGTGACAGCTAGCACGAGGGGACATAGCTTTAAATTGAGGGGTGATAGATATAGAATAGATGTCAGAGGTAGGTTCTTTACTCAGAGAGTAGTAAAGGCGTGGAATGCCCTGCCTGCAACAGTAGTAGACTCGCCAACTTTAAGGGCATTTAAGTGGTCATTGGATAAACATATGGATGATAAGGGAATAGTGTAGGTTAGATGGGCTTCGGATTGGTTTCACAGGTCGGCGCAACATTGAGGGCTGAAGGGCCTGTACTACGCTGTAATGTTCTATGTTCTATGACTGAAGGCTGGAAGATACACAAAGAAAAGCAACAGCAAGGTCTTGGATGGATTTGTGTTCAAGGGTGAGAATTTTAAATTTGAAGCATGTTTGGACTGAGTGCTAATTAATAAAGGTTAAAAAATGCTGGATGATAGGGAAAATAGGTAAAACAGGATAGGGGGAGCTTCATTTGTATGAATTCAAGCTTAAAGACAGACCAAGACACAAAGTTTTTTTGAAACATGGATAAAAGAAAAATGATTGAAGGGCTATGGCCACAGGGTTGGTAAACATAATTAGAACTACTTGTCCATGTGGGAATGTTAACTCAGACTAACATTGGACCAAATGACCAGTTTCCACGCTGTATTGATGTATTTGCATCCATTGGATTACTATTTTAAATTCTGGGCAAATGTCCAATAATGTTCTTGCAAAATGGAAGTGCTTGATAATATGGATTCAACCTACTGCTCTTCTCATCTCAGTTTTTCAAGTTCAAGCTGATAGAGTACTGACAGTAATCAGTCTGTTGCAAACTGCCAAAGGGACATTCCATTTGCTATAATCTGGAAGTCACTGGGAATGGATTATATACCTGGTATTGCACTGGAATTAAGATTTACATCTCATATTGCTCAGTTGTGTGGTATGTAGACTGTCTTTTTTGGCTTGATGGCAACATCCTGTTAGTACAAAGTAGCACACATGTTGCATCAGTATTATAGCTGATTGGTGAAACAACTGGTTTCACATATTGCTTAAACTTGTAAAAACTAAGAATATAATGTGTAATGTTAGATGGGATGCATCAATTGGTGAACAGTCTGCTAAAAATGGCTGAGAAACCAATTTAATATTATTAGTCAAACTCACAAAGTGACTCAGCTAAACTTGCTATAAGATATGTTGTTTCATGTAGGGATCTGTTCTGTGCAGACAAAGGGTCAGGTCGATATATTGTGCCATTCTGTAAACATAGATAAGGGGATCAATCGTTTTCTGGTGAAAGTTTCATGGGAATGCCTTTATCAATCAGAGTCAACTAGTCAATGAATCAGCACCTTTTTCTCACACAGTAGTAACTTAGTGTTCTCTTTGAGATTTGGTATTGTTGTGATATGATCCTGATGAGTGCAAAATGATAAGCTTTGATTGCACATCTCTTTTGTCAGCAACACTCAATTCTGACCTGACAAGCACCTAAACAGCCTTTCTGAATCAGCAGAATATCATCACTTTTACTTGAAAAGTAGCCATATTGCTTCTTGAACCAGTTAAATGTTTAAGGCTAGCATAAACGATTGAGTGTAACTTGCATTCAAAGTTCCTGCACTCTCGAGCCAGTTCAACTGATTCTCCCTGGATTGCGCTAAATCTGGGAAAACATTTAGCAGAGACAGGCATAAAATTCCACTCTCCTCTGCCACTATACCATTAGGTTCATCACAATTATCTTTTTTTAAAATTTGAACTGAACTTAAACATGTCTGATAGAAAAATTGAGTTATCCTTGTCAAAAGAGAGGATAGCTATCAAATATCACAAAGTATTTCACTCAACGAATTAAATTTTAGATTGCAAAGACTATTGATATTATTGTTAAAAAGTTCATTGAAAAATCAATTAGAATATCTGGGACAGTTAGGTAATAATTCAACGGAAACTTTTTAGTGTTGAAGGTAAACCTGTCCCAATTAAAAAGCTTGGTGCGGAACAGTGGTATGATATATGTTTATTATTTGGCTGAATCCACTAGATTCATTTCTTGGTCCTTGGTTTGTTATATGCTGATCAGACTCAGTTGAACCAAATTATTCAGCTCTGCAATTTTTGAGTACTGCCCTTTGACAATCCGATCAAGCTAAAGAAATTCAACCTGAGATTTTATGGAATGCAAGGCAGGGTTTAATTGAAAATGAAATATCAGAGCAGTCCAATGTGAGATGATATTCAGTGGAAGAGTTCATTAAACCACCAGGGTGTAAACATCTGTGGAGGTCACCGAGGCTGTTAGACACCAAACCTCTCATACTTTGTCCTATGATAATGGTAACAGGGAATGAAACTTGTGACAAAATATCTATATATCGTGACAAAGAGTGAGCAGTGCCTTTCTGGGTAGTACTCTTGTCCCTAGCTCAGAAGGGTTATGTGTTCAAGTCTTACTTGAGTGGCTCAAGCACAATGATCTAGGCTGAGACTGCACTGCAGTACTACGGGAGTGCTGCACTGCTGGGTACACTGTCATTAGGATGAAATGTTAAATAGACATCTGTCTTGGTCTCAGCAAGATCCCATGGCATGACTTCAAAATAAGAGTATAAGAGATACTACCACAGAACACATATTTTCCTCCCCTCCCTTGTCAACATTCCACAGGACTAATTCCCTCCGGGGCACCTTGGTTCATTCCTTCTCTACTCTCATCACCTTCCCAAAGCCTCACGCCACCTTCCCCTGGAACCACAGAAGGTGTAACACGTGCTCATTTACTTCCTCCCTCCTCAATATCCAAGGGTCCAGGCACACCTCCCAGGTGAAGCAGTGATTTACCTGCACTGTACTCTATCTAGTCTACTGCATTCGCTGTTCACAATGTGGTCTCCTTTACACTGGGGAGACAAACTGGAGACTGAGTGGAGACAAAGTGGAGACTGAGTGAACGTCACCATTCTGTCCACAAAAAAGACCCTGAGCTTCCAGTTGCCTGCCATTTCAACACACCACCGTGTTCCCTGGCCAACACCCTGGCCTCGGGCTTGCTGGAGTGCATCAGTGAAGCTCCGTGCAAACTGGAAGAACAACATTTCATTTTGCACTTGGGAACCCTGCAACCTGCTGGACTCAATATCGAGTTCAATAATTTTAGGCCTTGAGCGCCTTCCTCCATATCCTTTCCCAACACCCACACACCAGGCCTTGTCATCACATGGGTTGCTGTCACAACCAATCCATTGTCAGCCACTAACAATCCCCATTAGCAGTTAATCAGGCTCCCAGGCTGACATTTACCCATTCCTTTGTCTATCCAACTGTTTTGCTTGCTCTCTGGTCTCCATTTCTCCCCAATCTCATCATTAGCATATAGACCAACTTTTCCTAACTGCAATAATTTCTGAAGAAGTGCCACTGCACACAAAATGTAAAACAAAAACCAAAAGATCTGTGGATGCTGTAAATCAGGAACAAAAACAGAAGTTGCTGGAAAAGCTCAGAAAGTCTGGCAGCATCTGTGAAGGAAAAAAGGTCAGAGTTATCGTTTTGGGTTCGGTGACCCTTCCCCAGAGCACCTCAGTTAAAACGTTAACCTGAAATGTTAACTCTGATTTCTCTCCACAGATGCTGCCAGATCTGCTGAGTTTTTCCAGCAATTTCCATTTTAGTTTCTGATTTCCAGCATCCACAATTCTTTGTTTTGGTTTTGTTTGGGGAATGACTCTTGGTCTCCTAGCCAATACTTATCTTTCAACCAATATCAGAAAAGACTGATTGTCTGGACATTAGGACATCAGTGTTGCTTTTGGTTGTTGTGTTTCCTTCTCTACAACATTGACTACACTTCAGAAGTACTTCAGTGTTTGTAAAGAGTTTCATGATGATCCGAAGGTGTAAAACGCACCATGTAGAGGCATGTTTCCTTTTCATTGGCTCGTATTTCTATCAAATCAATACTGTGCTCTCAGCTGCATATTTCCAAATCTGGAACATAGAGAAACCTCATTAGTAGCTTTTTAAAATCTTATACTTTCGCAGGATGGGAGTGGCACTTGCCAGGCCAACATTTGCTGTCCATCCCTAATTGCCCTTGAACTGAGAGGCTTGCTAGGCCATCCAGGAGGCAGTTAAGAGTCAGTTGTGGGTCTGGAGTCACATGTAGGCCAGACAGGGTAAGGACAGCAGATTTCCTTCCCTAAAGGGCACTCATGAATCAGATGGGTTTTTACAACAATCAGTGATAGCTGTCCTGGTCATCGTTGCTGAAACTAGTTTTTAATTTCAGATTTTATTAAATAATTGAATTTAAATTTCCCCAAGTTGCCATGGTATGATGTGAACCTGCGCTTCCAAGCATTAACTGGGCCTCCGGATTGTTCCATGATGTTAGCACTGTCTCCTCATCACCACCAGTAGCTCTTCCAAGAGCATTCCAGTTTGGAACTGTTTTGCTGGCACATCCCATGAACAAATGAAAAAAAACCATTGAGAACACTTGCCTGTTGCTGCATCACAGCAAAGTACAAGGAAGCACCAATACTTCAGCTTAACTCCTGCAACCACACTTTCTAAGCTTTGTACCCTATATCCACAGAATCTCTATGGTGTGGGAACAGGCCATTCAGCCTTCTGAGTCCCTGCTGACCCTCTGAAGGGCATCCTACCCAGACCCATTTCCCCTTAACCTTGTTCTCTGCAACCCTGCATTTCCCATGGCTAATCGTCCTAACCCACACATCCCTGGACACTATGAGCAATTTAGCACAGCTGAGCCATCTAACCTGTGGGATGAAATTGGAGTGCTCAGGGGAAACCCACTCAGAGACAGGGAGAATATGCAAACACCACACAAGCAGATGTCTGAGGGTGGGATTGAACCTGGGCTCCTGGTGCTGTGAAGCAGCAGTGCTAGCCACTGAGCCACTGTGCCACCCCTGCTGGCCCATATTTTAAATCCAAGTAATTGTTTGGCAGTCCACAATTTAAACATTGCCTAAAAGGGAACATGAAGTTGAAGGTTTTCATCTTGAATTCAACCAGTCTGAATTTGGTTTGAATGTTTCTTTCTATAAATTTTATGCTGTCATGTCCCCTATCATTTCATTACAGGAGTCACATTACAGCACATTCAGGAATTTAATCTCACAACTAACCAGGTATAAGTGAGCTGGTTCGGACAGCAGTAAATATGATGGGTGACCTTTCTTCATGGCCTTCTGCATCAGCAGGTCACCTAAACATGTAAAAACAACAGTCCATCCCACCCCTCCCCTCCTCCCAATTTATTAATCCTAATCTTCAAATCCAAAGTGGAGTTGTCAATCTACTCCGATTGACCTGCCGTCTCTGGGAATAAGGATAAAACTCCTGGACATGCTCTAAAGTGACTTGTAATAAAATCATAGGGGGAATGACAAAGGACTCCTGTGTCTTTCATCTTCTTTGGACATATATATCAGATGTAAAAAATTGCTAAAAAGGGAGATGAAATTCCGAAAACCAGATTCTGACCCATTGAATGCAAGATAAAAAGCTTCAACTTCATATCCCTTTTAAAGCAATATTTAAGTTCTGTGCAGTTGAACAATTAGTTGGATTTAAAATATGTGACATAGGCTAAAACGTTTGGGAACTGTGATTGCAGGTTTTAAGCTGACATCATAGATACCTGTTTGCTCTAATGCAGGGACATGTGATTGTCTTAACTTTTTCTGAATTTGGTCATGGGATGTGGATGTTGCTGACTGGGCCAGCACTTATTGCTCATCCTTAATTGCCCTGGAGATGGTGGTGGTGAGCTGCCTTCTTGAACCAAAGTAGACCACTGCGAAGGAAATACATCCACAGTTCTGTTAGAGAAGGTGCTCCAAGATTTTGACCCAGCAATAGTGAAGGAACAAAGCCCGAAACGTCAAGTTTTCCTGCTCCTATGATGCTGCTTGGCCTGCTGTGTTCATCCAGCCCCACGCCTTGTTATTGCGGATTCTCCAGCATCTGCAGTACCTTTTATCTCTAAGATATTTTCAAGTCTGAATTGTGAATGACTTCGGGGGAAACTTGCAGGTGATAGTATTCCCATGTGTCAATTATCCTTGACTTTCCATGTGGTGGGGGGTTGGAAGCGGTGGAACAGAAGATTTACCAGGATGTTTCCTGGGCTGGACAGCTTTAGTTATGAAAAAAGTTGGATAGACGGGGGTTGTTTTCCTTGGAGCAGTGAAGACTGAGTGGGGACATAATTGGGATGTATAAAAATTATGAGTGGCATAGATGGGATAGACAGTATGGAGATTTTCCCCTAGCTAGAGGGATCAATGACCGGGGACTTAGATTTAAGATAAGTGGCAGTAGGTTTAGATGAGATGTGGAGGAATTTTTTTCACACAGAGGGTGGTGGGAATCTTGACCTTATTACCTGTAAGGGTGGTAGAAGAAGAAACCATGATAAGATTTAAGAAATGTGCTTTTAATGTCAATTCATACAAGACTATGTACCAAATGCTGGAATATGGGATTAGAATAGTTAGGTGCTTGTTTTTGACAAAAATGGATGCAATGGGCCAAAGGGCCTTTTTCTGTTCGGTGGACCTCTTTGATTAGAAATACTAGAGGATCCTTATTAAGCTACTGTAGTGCATCTTCTAAATGGTACACGCTGCTGCTACTGTATGTCATCGGTGAAGGCAGTGAGTGCTGAAGGTGGTGGATGTGGTGTGAATTGAGCAGGTTGCTCTATCCTGGATGGTGTACAGTTTTCTGAGTGGTATTGGGGCTGCACTCATCCAGGCAAATAGAAAGCATTCTATCACACTCTTGACTTGTGCCTGGTAGATGGTTGATAGGTTGGGGAAAAAGTTACTTCTGCAGAATTCCTCGCCTGTGACCTGCTCTTGTAGCCACAGGAGAGCCTGTTTCAGTTTATGCTCAATGGCAACCCTAGGCTATTGATAGTGGGGGATTCAGTGGCGGTAATACCATTGATTAGGCTGTCTTATTGGAAGTGGTCATTGCCTTGCACTTTGTGACATGTGTGTTATTTGTCACTCATCAGCCCAAGTCTGAATGTTCTCCAGGTCTTGTTGCGTATTGACACTTCATTGGGAACTGCAATTTTCTGAAATAATACAGTAATGTACTTTTATAACAACATGACATTGTTCTTCTGAAAAGCCTCTTTCTCCTATTTTAACAGGGACAGCAGGTTGTGGAATGGGTTAACTCGGAGAACGGAAGGTGAATTCCAGACAAACCTAATCTCTGATCTGGACGAATGTGCAAACAGACAGAGCAGGGGAGAAACAGTAATAATTTCTTCCTGGTGCTGAGGGTATTTTTTTCAAGTTTCACTGTACAATAAAACATTGCTATTTGAATATAAATTCAAACTCTGACAGGAAAGTGCTGTTCTGTGTTATCAAACGCACTGTATCTTTGTCAAATGAAAGCTCAGGGAGAAGAAGCAAAATAAGAGAGCAAGGAAAATGAGGGTAGGGACGTTCACAGTTCACTGGGGACAGGTGGAGTGCTCCAGTGAGAATAATTTCCTCCCCTTTCTGTCTGTCTCTGCTCAGTGAGGGATGAGACCCAACATGATTTATTATCATTGAGCCCAAGATATGGCAGCAATGTGGCTCCCAGCTTGTACTTAGTTCCTCAGCCCTTTAGGGACTAATGAAGCATCCACACATAAGCACTAAGAGACAGGAACCAGCTTGAGCTTGCTGTTTACTGCCTGTGTGCCTTTGAATTTCTACGCTCTTCTCTATGACTTCATTTATGAGCATACAAAGGCAATAATAGTGTAGAGATCAGAATTCAATCCCTACATGTGACAACGGTAATCTCAGCTCATACTGACATGATCAGAGTTTAAGAGGATTTGCTTCAATGCAGATGATAATTAACACATGAGCATTTGGATCAGGGTTTGAACTACCACAAAGAAGGGCTACATTTTTGCTCTGAAATCCTGGCTTGGCGGTTTTTATTCTGTTTCAAATGTGGATGCTCAGCTAAAGCTCCAAAACCAAAAAAAATCCTCTCGTCCATAGTGATAGAAAAAAAGGTTTGTATTTATATAGAGCCTTTCAAAACATGAGGATTTTCCAGTTGCTTGATCACCATTTTTTCACTGCTGATGTAGCTGCAAAGCAATAGTCAAGAAGGGTACGGCTTGTACAATTGATGGTAGGGCCTTAGGTAGTGTTGTAGAACAGAGAAATCTAGGGGTAAAGGTACATAATTTGTTAAAGTTTGCGTCACATGTAGACAGGATGGTCAAAAAGGCATTTGGCACATTTGCCTTCATTGCTCAGTCCTTTGAGCATGGGAGTTGGGATGTTACACTGAGGTTGTATAGGACATTGGTGAGGCCTCTGTGTCTAGTTCTAGTCGCCCAGTTATAGGAATGATATCAACAAGCTAGAGAGGGTTCAGAAGATATTTACCAGGATGTTTCTGGGTATGGAAGGGTTGAGTTATAAAGTAAGGCAGGTGGGATTAGTTTAGTTTGGGATTATGTTCAGCATGGTCTGGTTGGACCGAAGG
>JAHRHZ010000266.1:7910904-7946514 GCA_024137785.1 Ginglymostoma cirratum | reverse complement strand
AATTGATTCTTAACTGCCCCCTGAAGTGGCTTTGTGATGACAGATGGGCAACAAATTCTTGCTTTGTCAGTGATGTTCACATCCAAAGAAAGAATAAAGGAAAGAATATATTGGTGTCCTTTTGTAGAAATTGAATAAGGAAGATGACACAGATTGAGCACTCCCTAAACTTGATGGGTAAAACTTTACTGCTCAATTACCAATGACAAATAAAGCACAGCATCTGCCTTCCTTTGGCAGAAAGAGCTCCCTCAGGGAATAAATTAGGCCCCGAGCTTTACTGTGTTCATTAAATCGCTGCCAAGATATCCTGACTGCTCAAATTGAACATACAAAGAAGACAGCCGAAGCTCAGAGACAATAGCTGGAGGAAAGATAGAGAACATTCAAAAACTGTCAGCAGCAAGACAACATGAGCAGCTAATCGCTTCAGTATATCAACTTGTGCACAAAAACTCAAAGTAATGGGGAGTCTCTTCCTGCATCAGCCTTCTAGATTTAGAATTTATACTTACCTACACATCTGGTGAGGAAGGACTTTTTAAAATCTACGTGGATATGAGGGACAGACTTTATATTTTGCACAGCAAGAGGTGAAACATTTAGGATGCACTCTCTGAGAGTGTGGTGGAGACAATCAATTACAGCTTTCCAAAGAGAATCCAATAATTGTCTGAGGATAAAAATTTGCAGGGTTATTTCGAAAGGCCAAGTGGAGTGAGACTAGCTGAGTCACTCTTATAAAGAGCCAGTGTGGATACAATGGGCTGGATGATCTCTTTCTGAGCTCCAACTTTTCGATGATCCTGTCCATACTGGAAAGGCTAACTGTGTTAAAAGTTAATAACTCTCCAGCCCCAGATAGGGTGCATCCACAGATGCCAAATGAAGGAAGGATGCAAATTGCAGAGGTACTGTTTGCAATCTCTTGATCATCCTCAAATACATGAGCATGGTTCGGCGTATGCTTTGCAAATGCTGCACCCTTTTCCAATGACCTCAGCAACTATGGGCCAGTCAGTTTAACCTTGATACTGGGACCGGGTCAAACCTTACAGTCCCTTGGATTAATTAAGGAAAACCTAAAAAGATTTGCTCAAGATAAAACATGCTTAACTAACTTGATTCTCTTAGAGTCATAGAGTTGTTCAGCATGGAAACAGACCCTTCGGTCCATCTCGTCCATGTTGACAAAATACCCGAGATTAATCTAGTCCTATTTGTCAACATTTCATCAATGTCCCTCTAAACCCTTCCTATTCATGTTTCCATTCAGATGCCTTTTAATTGTTACAATTGTACCAGCCTTCCCTGGCAGCTCATTCCGTACATGCACCACCTTCTGTGTGAAAAAGTTGCTCCTTAGGTCCCTTTTAAATCTTTGCCTTCTTATGTCCCCTAGTTTTGGACTCCCCCACTCTGGACGGAAGACCTTGGCTATTGTTTCTATCCATGCTCCTCATGTGGCTGGGTATTAAAATTTTACATAGTAATTGCTCCTCTTAAGCACTTTGGGACATTTTAGTAAATTAACATTGTATCATTTCAAGAAGGAGGTAGATATAGCACTTGGAGCTAAAGGGATCAAGGGATATGGAGGAGAATGGGGAATAGCCTATTGAATTAGATGGCCAACCACTGTCATAATAAAGGCAGGCAGGCTCAAAGGTCTGAATGGTCAACCCCTGCTCCTATTTTCTATGTTTCTATGTAATGGCACTATCTAAATGCAACTGCAGTACTGCAGTGGACTATCTCCCACTGTCCACTGGGATACTAAAGTACAAAGTGGCTAAATTCGTAATGTCAAGTATTTTATATATTAAAAGCTCAAACAATTTTGAGCAGCTATCAGCGACCACTTGGGTACAGGTTGCATAGCAACCTGGAATGATGCCATAACAGAGAAAATGCTGGAGAAATTCAATAAGTCTGATAGCATCCATGAACAACAACTGACCATGAGCTTAGTTCATCTGGCTGACATCTCATTTTTGAGTTAGATAATTTAAATCTCAACCGAGACATGAAATATCTAATTTGGACTGAACAAGGGTTGCAGACATTTTTCAGACAAGGTAACTGTGCAAGTGGTATGGGCAGTTTAAAAAGATACATAAAGCTACTCGTCACCATCTAGGACAACATAATGTGTTTGATCAGCATGCCATCCATTAACTTATACAAAACCATATGTTCTGAGAACATGGGTTTTAAATCCCAGCATGATAAATGATAAACTTGATTTCTGGAAAAATCTGGAAATGAAAGCTGTCTCAATGGTGACTGTGTATTCATTGTCAACTGACATGAAATATTTGTCTGGTTCACTGATGCCCTTTAGGGAAGGAAATCTGCTGTCCTTCCTTAGTCTGGCCTACGTGTAACTACAGACCCACAGCAAATTGGTTGACTCTTAACTGCCTTCTGAAATGGCCCAGCAAGGTACTCAGTTCAAAGGTAACTTGGTTTGGGCAATAAATGACAGCCCAGACTGCAATATCCACAGCCAATGAACGGATTTAAAAAGAAAACACATTGTGGCAACCAGCCAAGGCCCCGTCGATAGAATCTTCCAAACCTCTACCACCTGGAAGGATAATGTTATGGAAACCAAATGGGAACAGCAAAATCTGCAAGATCTCCCCCAAGACATGCACCACACTGAGAAGGAACTATACATGCCACTCCTGCAAAATCCCAGAACTCTCTTCCCAAAAGTCCTGAAGATGTACCTACACTATATTACCTGCATTGGTTCAACAAGATGGCTCACCACCACCTTCTCAAGGGCAATAAGGGATGGCCAATAAGGCTGATCCTGCAAACAAGGTTCACATCTTATGAGTCACAGAATCACAGAACTGTTACAGTGCAAGAGGAAGCCATTCCAAGGAAGCAGTGCATTCCAATCCCGGCCACGCATGTGAAAAAGCTTTTTCTCACATCATCATTGTTTCTTTTCCATATCACTTTAAATCTGTGTCATCTCATTCTAGATCCTTTTGTGAATGAAAACACCTCCTCTTTGTATCCAGTCCCCTCATAATTTTGGAATTCTCTCTCACATCTACTCTTCTTGTCATTGAGGACAGTCCTAACTCCTCAATTTATCTTCATGACTGAGGATCCATATCCTTGGAACCATTATTGTAAATGTCTTCTGCATTCCCTGCAATGTTTGTTCACAACCTATCCATAGTGTGGCATCTAGGATTTGACCACAATAATCCAGCTGAGGTCTAACAATTGTCTTTTGTAAATTCAGCATCACTGTTGTGCTCTTGTAATCCATTTCCTTACTGATAAAGCTCAGAATATTTAGTAACTGCTCACTCCACCTGCCTTGCCATGTTCAATAACCTGGCACGTATACACTTCTGTGCCTCTGCTCCTGCACCTGCTACAGAATTGTACCCCTTATTTTATATTGTCTGCCCATTTTCTTTTGAACAAAATGCAGCACTTCACACTTCTCTGCATTGAAGTTCATCTGTCAAATAGTTTCCACAACAAGAACACCTACATCAGATGCCTACTTATTGCCTACAGCTCTACATTTAACACAATAATCCCCTGCAGACTGATCTCAAAACTTCGAGACCTAGCTCTTGGCTCCGCTCTCTGCAACTGGATCCTCAGCTTCCTGACTCACAGACCACAATCAGTGAAGATAGACAACAGTATCTCCTCCAAGATAATGCTCAACACTTGAGCTCCCCAAGAATGCATTCTCAGCCCCTCACTGTACTCCCTGATTTTACTCAATTTAAAGTATAAATCCTGCCCTGATTTGCCCAACCGAAATGCAAATGCCATCTACGTTTACTGATCACGCCACCGTGGTAGGACGGATATCAAATAACGAAGAGTCAAAATACAGAAAGGAGATGGAGGGCCTGGTGTTATGGTGCAATGGTAACAAACTCTCTCTCTCAATGTCAGCAAAACAAAAGAACTGATCATTGACTATAAAGAAAGGAGGAGGACGCGTCCGTTCCTACATCAATGGAGCTGAGGTAGAGAGGGTTGGGAACGGCAAGTTCCTCTGAGTGACGATAACCTATGACTTGTCTTGGAATTCCCATGTAAATGCGACGGTCAAGAAGGCACAACAACGCCTCTTCCTCAGGCAGCTCATGAAATTTGGCATGTCCATAAAGTGCCTCACCAACTTCTACAGATGCACAATAGAAAGTATACTGTCCAGGTCCATAACAGCCTGGTATGACAACTGCTCTGCCCAGGACTGTAAGAAACTACAGAAGGTAGTATGCACAGCCCAGACCATCATGGAAGCCAGCCTTCCATCCATGGACTCCATTTACATGGCTCACTGCCGCATCATCAAAGCTGCCAACATCATCAAAGACCCACTGCACCCCAATAATGATCTCCTACAACCTCTTCCATCAGGCAGAAGATACAGAAGCCTGAACACACGCACAAGCAGGTTCAGGAACAGTTTCTTCCCGGCTTTTATTAGACTAATGAGTGGATGCTCTAGCCTCAAATAATGCTGATCTTGCTAACGTTGATCTCTCCTAGCGCATGCTCTGTGCAATGTAACCTGTATGCCTCTGTACAAGTCTTTTTGATCTGTACATATTTGCTAACTATTATCTGCCTGCACTGCTTGTAAACAAAGCTTTTCACTGTATTTCAGTACAAGTGACAATAAATCAATCAATCAACTAATCAATCAATCAATCCTATCGCTTTGCCATTGTGGCAGAAGTTATACTATCTACAAGGTGTACTGTGGTAACTCCCCAAGCATCCTTCCACAGCATCATCCAAACCTGCGTCCTCTACCACTGAGAAGGACAGGAGCAGCAGGCACAACGGAGCTGCACGTACATGCAAGCTCACCTCCAATGTAAGCACTATTCAGATTTGGAACTACAATGTTCTACTTCACTGGTTCAAAAATCTGAACTCCCATTACACGGGTGAATCTACCATCACTTTGTCAAGAGAACCTTGGAATGGGGATAAATTGTAGTCCTTTTCAGCGATGCTCATATCTAACAAAAGGAAAATAAGTAAGCTTTATTCTGGACAATGTTTGTACTTACCCAGTTGACCAGACTTTCCCGATTCAATGAGTTCTTTTGACCATAGCTACGTTGAACAGTGGGAGCAGGTTCAATATTAACATCCGGAATGCATTTAACAAGGGGCAAAAAAAGACCAAGTTGTCAGGAAAAAGCAGAGGAGTGGTTTTCGTTGAGTAGCTCTTTCAAAGAGATGGCACAGGCACAATTGGCCGAATGGCCTTCACATTATGTGTCATAATTCCAGCTGTGGTGTCACCCAATCTAGAACAAAGAAACATACAAAATAGGAACAGGAGTAGGCCATTCAGCCTTTCAAGCCTGCTCTGCTATTTGATGTGATCAAAACGTAGCAACCATCAGAAATTAGAGAAAGGCTTGCACCTTCAATGTCTGGGAGACAAAGGTGTTCTGGTTAGGCCCAGCTGAGGGACCCAGGTGTAATTGAAGACTATACTCTCAAACTGAGTCCAAATTTAGAAACCTTCAAACAAAAAAAAAACAGAAGTTGGCCATTTGGCCCTTTGTGCCTGCTCTGCCTTTCAACATGGCCATGACTGATCATCCAATTCTGTAACCTGTTCCAGATTTCTCCTCATATCCTTTGATCCCTTTGGTCCTAAGAACTATATCTCTACAACTGTTGCCCTGGCCAAAACTGAGTCAAGACCTCCAAATAATTTTATTTGTCAGACACAAGATCCTGCTTTACAGATATTGTTGGCTCCATTTGTCATCAGAAGAGCAATGACTACATTGGAAAAGTGTTGAATGGATTGAGAAGTCTTAAGAGATCCTGATGAGGCACATGATAATGCAAGTCTTTTCTTTACCACCACTGGAGATTTTGCAACAGTTGACTTCATGATGCTGAGGTGGTGAGTCATTGGCCTGTGAGCCTTTATGGCCCTGAAATATTGGTCTTAAAATTGAAGCATGGCACCTCTTGAGAACCATTCCTCCATCTGGATTTCGGACCATCACTTAAATCATTTGATACAAAGATCCCATTATTCTAGCCTACAACCCGTATTCCTAATCTATTTTTGTGTCACCTTGTTTTAGTCTTCCGTCTTGCAGATGTTCATTTTTTATTCTGATGCTGCCTTGTTATTTTGCTGACTTTGTTCATCAGCACGCTGTGACTGTCTGGGTCCAGATGAACTGCGCAGCTCATATTTATGAATACAAATTGGAGTTTTGTTTTTGTCGTACAAATACTTACTGGCCTAATAAATTCCTGCCTGTATCACTCTCTTTATAATTAATTCAAAGACAAATAGTCATAGACAAGCCCAGAATTTAGGTCTAAATCTGATTATGTGTGATAATTAGCTGTGGAAAAATGTAATCCACAAACAAGGTTTAAGCCTGATCAGAATATGTGCTGTTGCAGGCAGAAAATTTGCCAGCTCAGTACAGGGAGTGATTGGAAAGCCAGATCCATCAAATTAAGTCAAATCAGCTGCCCTCTGTCACTAGGCAGTGTTTACACTTTCAGTCAAAATCCTACGTTTTCATGATGGGGAAGGCATGAGGTACAGATGATGGTGCATAGGAACTCCATTAACCTTTTTTTTCTTTATTTTCTTGTACCTAAGATTTTTATCTAGGTACCTCCTTCGACCTAAGATGGCACTGTGTGTTGGTGACGTTGTACACTTTTCACTGTGCTCCTGTTATTTTACGACTTGAATACATGACAATAAATCCAATTCGAATTCGAATTCAACGTTGCATTTGGTCAGTAAACCCCGAGTCTGAAAGCATTTTACTGATTATTCCTGGAGATCAAAAGCATTGCACAAAGCTTTCCTTTTGAGATATATCGTTTGTCCAGATGCAATTACATTTATAATTTCGCTTTGGCAATCCTTCCTTCTATTCTGTTTAATTGCAGCTGATTTGACTTAATTTGGTAGATCTTGCTTTCCAATCATTCATAGGATTGGAAAAAGTAAGCAATCTGTCAAAGAATATTTTCACCTTCTTGCTTCTCAAATGGTGGCAGTCTATTTCAGCTCAGTTAAAGAAAAGACAATTGTTTTATCAGGGCATCCATCCATGACCATCTTAAGGTGGTACAGATGAAAGAGATCCTACAGCCTCTCACTGTTCATCCACCGAGAACAGAAGAAAAAAGGAAAATTCCCTCATTACTGTACCCAACCGACTCTTTGTCAAGTAAGAGCTTTAGGACCCTAGAGAATCTTGCGAGGATGTCACAGGGATACTCACCTCTGAGTGGAGTTAGTTAGAATTACATTGGGAAGAGTGAATTGAGAATGAGAGAAGGACATGTAGAAATTTGTTTTAATAAGATTACAGCCTGGTATATTTCCGAATGCCACGTACAGTTGTATTGGTAGTAAAATGCAATGAGCAGAATTCTTAAGAAGGCTGAGTCTTAACGCATTTCTTAGCCAGTCTATTAAATTCAAACTCTTAGGTGTGAACACAAACCACACAGCAAAAGAAACTTTAATTCAGATTTCCATCCTCATAACATTCCTGGATGTACATCATTGCTTGTGGAAAATAAAACCTCTTTGGTATTAATCAAGGTTTGCCTTTCACTAGCTTGAATCTCTTGACTGTGAATGCCACTTCTCAGTTTGAAACAGATTAAATTTTTTGATATTCATTAACTTGTTCTATAATGTCAAATTAAAATCAGAAGGTTGGAGGCTCAGGTGCCACAGTAGAGACTTGTGCACAAATTCTGGGCCCAAGACTCCATTGTAGTGTTGACAGAGTGCTGCACTGTCTGTGGTACTGGTAACACTATCTTTAAGGTCAGTGAGTGAGTTCTCTCTGATGTCCTGGCCAATATTTTTCCCCAAAACTAACATCAGCTTTTCTGACAGCTATTACGTTGTGTTTTTCTGGGATATGGTGGCTCAGTGATTAGCACTGCTGCCTCACAGTGTCGGGGCCTGGGTTCGATTCCACCCTCAGGTGACTGTCGGTGTAGAGTTTGTACATTCTCCGCGTGTCTGCATGGGTTTCCTCCCATAGTCCAAAGATGTGCAGGTTAGGTGGATTGGCCATGCTAAATTGCCCATAGTGTCCAGGGATGTGCAACGTAGGTGGATTAGCCTTGAAATGCAAGTTTACAGGGATGGGGTTGGGTCAGGGTGGGATACTCTTTGGAGGGTTGGTGTGAACTCAATAGGCCAAAAGGCCTACTTCCACATTGTAGGGATTCTATAAAGTTTGCTGTAGACAAATGTGACAGCTCCATTTCCAACAATACACCAGTGGTGATACTTCAAAAGTGTTTCATTGGCTGGAAAACACTTTGAGACATCTGGAATTTATGGAAGCACAATATAAGTGCAAGTGTTGCATTCCGGGAGGCCAACTCTAGATTTCTGCCTTTCATGGCTAAATTACCCCAGTATTCCTTCATTGAGCAATTTTTTATATGTTAAGAAATTGACCCATGAGCCTTTTCTATGCCCCCTCTGAACATCTTGCTTGTGCTTCAGTGTTCAAAGTCATGGACTGAATTACATGGGTGACAGCTGGGGCACAGGCTAATTAAGAGGCCTCTCATAGGGTTTCACAATGGATCATGGTCTTCTCTGAGGTGTGGCTGGCATAATCAGAGAGATTAGCTCAGCAATGCTGAGTGGTGCCCATCACTGTCACTGCAATATCAAGGAAAGTGCCTAATAGTGAAGAGATGCCCTCAATGTACAGGTGAGTGTGTTGGGCTTGGAAGGGAGGGAGTGGCAGTCAGGGAGGGATATCCTTGAGCTCTGATGGTGTTACAAGCAACTGGGTGCCATAAAGGAAGCTGGAAGGCCACTGAGTTTCATTGTGTGGTCTTTAACATAGCAACACTCCCTCCCAATGTAAGCAAAATACCTGGGATATTGCACTTATTTAGTCATTTGCGAGGTTCAACTGACCACCTGTTGGTGGTCCAAATTAGAAACTATGCTGGTCGCAATATGCCATCCCAGCAACTTCTCTCACCATTGGCAGCCCAGACCCAACAGACCAGAACAATTCTGCCTTATGTCATTAACTAACGAGGGGGCATAGTTTTAAAGTGAGTGGAGGTAGATGTAGGGGAGACATCAGAGGAAGGTTCTTTACTCAGAGAGTAGTAGGGGCATGGAATGCATTGCCAGAGAGGGTAGTGAAGTCGGCCTCATTAGGGGCATTTAAGCAGCTATTAGATAGGCATATGGATGATAGTATAAGGTAGGGATGGAGGTTAGATAGACCTTAGTTTTAGGGTAAAAATTCGGCACAACATTGTGGGCTGAAGGGCCTGTACTGTGCTATGCAGTTCTATGTTCTATCTCTTTCTTTACCAATTGGACTATGTGCCGCGGCATTTTGGGATTGCAATGTTGATTGGGGCTAAGGAGTTAAGAGTTCCTGCTCATTCTGCTAACACAAATCATTTTCACTCTCAGAGTTAGCGAGATGGTAACTGTGATCATCAAAAAAAGTTATGTGACGAGAATTTCGTCTGCATGCAAAACACTCTATTCAGTTTTCACAGTTCCAGGGAATCAATGGACATTATTGATTATAACTGCTTGCCCCTCTAGTGGACTTTGTTAAATGATTGATTTGAATGGGTCCACTGTTGGTCAATCTGACCAATTGATTTCCGCATCCAAAACTGTTTTGCCTGAAGGGGCTTTTGCAATTCATTCTTGAGCTGCAAGTGCTGGTAGCAAAGCCAGCATTTATTATCTTTTATTTAACATGCTTGTTGAGCTTTTTTGAACCACTGCATTCAACACGCTGCAGATTTGTTTTGTTCATTATGTAGGCATCTCTGGCTGGGCCAGCGTTTATTACCCAGTCATTGTTGCCTTTAAGGAAGTGGTGGTGAGTTGCCTCCTTGAAATGCTGCTGTCCACTAAACTAATTCTACCTCTCTCCGTAACCGTTCCATACATCAAAGCCAAGGTAAAGTCACCATAGTCCCAGAGGACTGCTCTCACATCAGAGAGCAATAGTTGGCAGTGAATTTAACCGGACCTCAGCAAAAAGGTGAGCTTGAAAAAATAGTACCTTCGAAGTAAACTCAATGGGTGCAGGAATTAAAGCCCCACTGTCAGCATCACTCACAGAATCCCTACAGTGTGGAAGCAGGCCATTCAGCCTATACCAACCCCCTGAAGAGCATCATCTACCGACCCGCCCCTTTCTTTATAACCCTGAATTTCCCATGGCCATCCCACCTAAATCGCATATCCTTGGACACTATGGGCAAATTAGCACAGCCAACCCACCCAACCTGCACATCTTTGGACTGTGGGAATGTACAAACACCACACAGACAGTCACCTGAGGGTGGAAACCGAGGTTCCTGGTGCTGTGAAACCACAGTGCTAACCATCGTGCCACTGTGCCACCACTCCAGAATCACAAATCAGCCATCTAAGCTTACGAGCTTCCATATGAGCCAGTAGTCAATCAGTAGCCACAGTACTGAGAGCCTGGACTGAAATATATAGACAAGACCAGCTAAGGACAGATAATTTCCTCCTGGTTTGAAGAATGCCAGCGAAGCAGATTTTTCAAAAACTCATCCATGGGATGTGGGTTCATCTGGCTGGTTCAGCATTTATTGTCCAACCCTAAATGCCCTTGAGAAGGTGGTGATGAGTGGCCTTCTTGAGTTGTTGCTTTTGTTTTTATGAATAATAATGTCAAATGTTGATTCTTGTGGATGAGCCAGTTTAGTTTAGTTTCATTATTAATGAGACTTAGCATTTTATTCATCTTTATGTAACCGAATTTAAATCTGCTCAGGTGCCGTGGTGGGATTTGAACTCATTTCTCCAAAGCGTTAGTCAAAATAGCTAAACTGTTAGTCTAGTAACATTAGCATTATGCTGCCATTACAGTAAATAATCAAATATAAATGAATTAACTGAATATTAGCTAGATTGGTAGTGTTTCAGCATAGTCTTACCAGACTACTGGGCGGCTCTCTCATCAGCGAGAGATGACTGGTACAATTTAAGCTGAAGACCACCACACCTCAGGCAAGGGGAAAGGTTGAGAAGGAGAGTTCTTCATAGTAACCGCAACCAGTGGTGGGAATTGAGCCCACACTGTTGTCATCAGAGTACTATCATAGCCCAACCACCCAGTCAACCGAGCTAAACCAACCTGCATTAGCTAGAGATAATAGGTACTGCAGATGCTGGAGAATCCGAGATAACAAGGTGTGGAGCTGGATGAACACAGCAGGCCAAGCAGCATCATAGGAGCAGGAAAGCTTGACGTTTTGGGCCGAGACCCTTCATCAGAAATGGGAGAGGGGAAGAGGGTTCTGAAATAAATAGGGAGAGAGGGGGAGGCGGATAGAAGATGGATAGAGGAGAGGATGGGTGGAGAGGAGGTAGAGAGGAGGCAGACAAGTCGAAGAGGTGGTGATGGAGCCAGTAAAGGTGAGTGTAGGTGGGGGGGTAGGGAGGAGATAGGTCAGTCCAGGGAGGACGGACAGGTCAAGGGGGCGGGATGACGTTAGTAGATAGGAGATGGGGGTGGGGCTTGAGGTGGGAGGAGGGGCTAGGTGAGAGGAAGAACAGGTTAGGGAGGCGGGGACGAGCTGGGCTGGTTTTGGGATGCGGTTGGGGGAGGGGAGATTTTGAAGCTTGTGAAATCCACATTGATACTATTGGGCTGCAGGGTTCCCGGGCTGAATATGATTTGCTGTTCCTGCAGCCTTCGGGTGGCATCATTGTGGCATTGCAGGAGGCCCAGGATGGACATGTCGTCTGAGGAATGGGAGGGGGAGTTGAAATGGTTCGCGACTGGGAGGTGCAGTTGTTTGTTGCGAACTGAGCGCAGGTGTTCTGCAAAGCGGTCCCCAAGCCTCCGCTTGGTTTCCCCAATGTAGAGGAAGCCACAACGGGTACAGCGGATGCAGTATACCACATTGGCAGATGTGCAGGTGAACATCTGCCTGATGTGGAAAGTCTTCTTGGGGCCTGGGTTTGGGGTGAGGGAGGAGGTATGGGGGCAGGTGATACTGCACAAATAGTTCAAATAATCTTCCCATATTAGTACCTCAACCATGTTAAAGGATGAAGGAAGGTTTCGATTTAGATGTGAACAAATGAATGAGAAGCAAGAAAGGTGTAGTCCAGGCTCTTGTTTCCTGACCGTATGATGAAAATTCAACGCAATGTTTTGCTTTAATTGGTTGGGATCAGTTAACTGAGGTGGTTGACAATGTAGAGTTAATACTAACAGTGTTGGTTCAGTTCCTGCCCTGCCTGAGGTTACATGCAAGACTGTCTTTCTCAATTTATCCCCTCACCTGAGGCACAGCGCCCCTCAAGTTTAACCATTACCAGTCACCTCTCTCCAACAAAGGAGCAGTCCCATGGTCTGGGAGGGTGATTATGACTTTACTTTCATCTCTCTCAAGTATCTTGGAAAAGGTGTAACATTAAAAACCATAAGACATAGGAGCAGAAGAAGGCCATTTAACAAGATCACTGTTGATTGGATGGAGGCGTCAACTCCTCAGTCCTAACACTAAGCCTGATAACCTTTACCTCCCTTGATTTACAGCCAATGAAGTATTTGCTGAAGTCTAGGCATTGTTGGTGTGTGATGTAATTACAGCTACCTGGCTCCCACAAACAGCAATGTGAAAGTAACCATCTTATCTGGTTTAGTGAGAGGTAGTAGGAACTGCCGATGCTGGAGAATCTGAGATAACAAGGTGCAGAGCTGGATGAACACAGCAGGCCATCAGAGGAGAGCCCAGAAGAGTCCAGACCCAAAACGTCAGCTTTCCTGCTCCTCTGATGCTGCTTGGCCTGCTGTGTTCATCCAGCTCTACACCTTGCTATATCAGGTTTAATGATGTTACTTGAGGGATAAATGTTGGCCAGGGCATCAGAGACAATTCCTGCGCCTTTTTTTCTTGATAGTGAAATCTTTTATGCCCACATGAGAGGGCAGACTGGACTTTGATTGTCATAGTCTGGATTTGTGTGGCACGAATGTTACTTGCCACTTGTCAGCCCAAGCCTCCATATTGTCCAGATCTTGTTGCATTTGGATTCGGACTGAATCCCATCATAGAGTCATAGAATCATGCAGAATGGAAACAGACCCTTTGGTCCAACCAGTCCAGTTTAATGTGGCACCTAAGTGATGCTATTTCCGACTGTTGGGATGTCATGTTGAGGCTGTACAGGACATTGATTTGGCCACTTTTGGAATACTGGATTCAATCCTGGTCTCCCTGCTATATGAAAGATGTTGTTAAACTTGAAAGGCTGCAGAAAAGATTCACCAGTATGTTGCTAGGATCAGAGGGTTTGAGATAGAGACAGAGAGGCTGAATAAGCCGGGGCTTATTTTCCCTGGAGAATCAGAGGCTGAGGGGTTACCTTATAGTGGTTTACAAAATCATGAGGGGCATAAATAAGGTAAATAACAATGTTTTTCCCTTGGGGTGGGGGAGTCCAAAACTAGAGGGCATAGGTTTAAGGTGAGAGGGGAAAGATTTAACAGGGACAGACGGGGCAACGTTTTCACACAGAGGGTGGTTTTTTTTTAAGAAATGAGCTGCCAGAGGATGTGGTGGAGGCTGGCACAATTACAACAGTTAAAAGGCATCTGGACGGGTATATGAATTGGAAGGGTTTAGAGGGATATGGGCCAAATGCTGGCAAATGGGACTAGATTTATCCAGGGTATCTGGTCGATTTTGATGAGTTGGAATGATGGGTCTGTTTCCATGCTGTACAGCTCTATGACTTGTTATCAGTGTTGCAGACTGATACAGCATCTGCCCTCTCAGATGTGCTCTAGTCTCAGAAAACCAGTTGGTGAAGAACAGAGTTTCTGCTGCCAGTCTATATTCATTTTTAATAAGCATTTATTGACAGGTTTACTTGTTCCAAGCATACATTTCTAATGACAACCTCAGTTTTTTATAGGGGCAGAATTGAATCTCCAGTTGGAGCCCACCACCTGCATACAATTAAACTCAATTAATATAAATAAACAAGATGGACATAAATGATGTCAGAGATAATAGGAACTGCGGATGCTGGAGAATCCGAGATAACAAGGTGTAGAGCTGGATGAACACAGCAGGCCAAGCAGCATCGGAGGAGCAGGAAAGGGTCTTATGAAGGGTCTAGGCCCGAAACGTCAAGCTTTCCTGCTCCTATGATGCTGCTTGGCCTGCTGTATTCATCCAGCTCTACACCTTGTTGTCTTGGACATAAATGATCCCTGGTTCTCTTGCTGTCTGGCTTAGATAAAACTCTCAAGCAAGAAAACCATGGCATATTATCAGGTTAGTAATCTCAAACCTGATTTGGCATTAAGTAAATTAGTGGTAGAGTTTCCCAATAATATAAACAGTGACCAGTCCTCTATTGATTGTAAAGCAATTTGAGAAAGGAACCTTTCTTTTGTTCATTCACATGACATGGGCATTGTTAAAACTGGAAAGCCATTATTCCATATCCCAATTACCCTTAAGAAAGTGGTAACGAGTTCACTTGATTGGCACCACATCCACAAACATCCACTCTCTTCACACCAACGCTCAGTAAAAGCAATGTATATTATCTACAAGATGCACCACAGAAATTCACCAAAGATCCTCAGACAGCACCTTCCAAACCCACAACCACTTCCATCTAGAACAACAAGGGCAGCAGACACATGGGAACATCACCACCAAATTCAAGTTCCCCTCCAAGTTACTCATTATCTTGATTTGGAAATATATCTCCGTTCCTTCACTGTTACTGGGGCAAAATCCTGAAATTCCCTCCCTAATGGCCTTGTGGGTCAACCTACAGCAGGTGGACTGCAGCGGTTCAAGAAAGCAGCTCACCACCACCTTCTCAAGGGATGGGCAATACATTCTGGCCAGCCAACGACATCTACATCCCACAACAAAATGAATAAATAAAAATAGAAACCATGGCTCCACATATTCGCCTGCAACTCTGGATTACTAGCCCAGCCACAATAACACCACCTCCCTTCTAAATATAAGCTCTTCTTTCTAAAAGCCAAGATGGTGTGTTTGAGCTAAGTGGACTTCTTCCATTTTGTAGTGTTAATGCAATTATATTTCATCTGAAGGATAACACATCTGACAATGTATCAGTCTCTGAAATATCAGCCAAGATCACAAGCTAGAATTTTACTTTGGGTCTAAACCCACAGCCTTCTGAACTATTGTAGTCAATTTACACAGGAGTTTATTGCTCCTGTATTATGATAAACCAAAAATGATTTAAATGTAAAAAATGAAGCTTTTTTGTTGAACGATAACAGAAGAGAAGGAAGATAAATACTTATTGTCTTCTCCCTTTTCGCTTTTTAATACTGTGTTTTTTCTGGATGGAGAATCAATAAAGCAACAACACAGAGAGAAACAAGTAAACTCTTTCTGAAGAAGATTAAGGCAGGTAATCAAGTTGAAATAAATGCAAATAAGCACTGATCAATGTTAAAGTCAATGATGGAGTGGAAAGCCTGTGAATTAAGGTAAAGAAAATAAAACAAGTTGCAGAGTTCTTGAGAAAGGCAGATGAATGGAAATACGTCTGTCAAAATATCATGCAAAAAGAGATTGAAATGAAACCAGTGCTGGCACAATGATTATTAAACAATCCAGCATTCGAGAGCAACCTTCCAGTGTGTGACTTATGAATAACAGTGTCAAATACTTAAACTGCTGAGGTGCAGCATTAAAGTAGCCGACTATTTTATTAGGATGTCAGTATTGATTGATATGCAGCTGACATTCATCAACTAAAGGTCAGAAACTGATAAATTATGCTAATTATATTTTATGACAAACATATCAAATCATTTGCAAGCAACAAGTTACATTTATGCAGAGCATTTAAAATAACATAATTGCCCAAGGTTCTTAACAGGAGCATTATAAAGCAGAATCAGACTCTAAATCATGCAAAGTAGTGACAGGGCAGGTGATGAAAAGCTTGAATGAAGACATCTGTTCTAAAAAGATTTTAAAGTGGGGAACTGAGGTAGAAATTCCAGAGCTTGGGTTTAAGGACAATACTGCTAGATAGGGTCCGTGGCAGGTTGTGAGGGAACCAGTAAAGGGAGAAAGCATATTTGACCTCTGCCAGCCAATCTGCCAGCCACAGATGCATCTGTCCATGACAGTATCGGAAGAGTGATTGATGGGGAGACAAAGCCCTTTCTTTGCAATAAGCATGCCCTCCATTTCATTGTGTGGTATTATCACTGTGCTTAGGGAGATATATTTTGAACAGATCTAGCAACTCATGAGAAGGCACCCATGAAGCACTGTGGAGAATTAGCAACAGTACAATTCGATTTGAAGGCAATCTGATAGGGCATGGGATTTGCCCTAGCATATCCCATGCCCGATCATTGCCACTATGCCAGGGATCAACACTTGTTCAATGAAAAGTGCAGGAGGGCATGCCAGTAGCAGCACAGGCACATGTGAGGTGTCAGTCTGGTGAAGCTATCATGGACCACTTGCATGCCAAAAAGCATACGCAGCAAGTCATAGATGGCACCAAGTTTCAGAACCAAGGGATCAGGTCTTAAGTTCTGCAGTCTGGTCAGATCCAGTCATCAGTGGGGATAATCAAAAGACTCACTGGAGGAGGAAGCTCCACAAATATCCCCATCCTCAATGATGAAAGAGCCCAGCACATCAGTGCAAAAGATGAGGCTGAAGCATTCGCAGCAACCTTCAGCCAGGAGTGCTGAGCGGATGACCCAGCTCAGCCTCCTCCAGAGGTCCCCACCATCACAGTTCCCTTTTTCCAGCCAATTTGATTCACTTCACATGATTTCAAGAAAAAGTTGAAGACACTGCAAAGGCTATGGGCCCTGACAAGGCTCTAGCAATGGTAGTGAAAGCTTGTGCTCCAGTTCATGCTGGTCCCCTAGCCAAGCTCTTCCAGTACAGTCACAACACTGGAATCTACCTGACAATATGGAAAATTGCTCAGGTATATGCTGTGCGTGAAAATCAGGACAAATCCAACCTAGCCAATTGTCACCCCATCTGTCTACTCTCAATCATCAGTGAGGTGCTCGAAGGTGTCATCACTGTGCTATGAAGAAGCACCTGCTCAGCAATAACCTACCAGTGACACCCAATCTGGGTTCCATCAAGACCAGTCAGCTCCTGACCTCAATACAGCCTTCATTCAAACATAGACAAAGGCACTGAATTCCAGAGGGGAGGTGAGAGTGATTGCCCTTGACATCAAGGCAACACTTGACTGAATGTGGCATAAAGGAGTCCTAGCAAAATGTGGAGTCATAGAGTCATAGCATTCTACAGCATGGAAACAGACCCTTCAGTCCATGCCTACCAGGTATAAGACCATAAGACATAGGAGTGGAAGTAAGGCCATTTGGCCCATCAAGTCCACTCCGCCATTTAATCATGGCTGATGGGCATTTCAACTGCACTTACCCGCACTCTCCCCATAGCCCTTGATTCCTTGCGAGATCAAGAATTTATCAATCTCTGCCTTGAAGACATTTAATGTCCCGGCCTCCACTGCGCTCTGTGGCAATGAATTCCACAGGCCCACCACTCTCTGACTGAAGAAATGTCTCCTCATTTCCGTTCTAAATTGACCCCCTCTAATTCTAAGGCTGTGCCCATGGGTCCTAGTCTCCCCACCTAATGGAAACAACTTCCCAGCATCCACCCTTTCTAAGCCATGCATTATCTTGTAAGTTTCTATTAGATCTCCCCTCACCCTTCTAAACTCTAATGAATACAATCCCAGGATCCTCAGCCTTTCATCATATGTTAGGCCTACAATTCCAGGGATCATCCGTGTGAATATCCTAAATTAATCTAGTCCCATTTGCCAGCAGTTGGCCCATATCCCTCTAAACCCTTGCTATTCATATACCCATCCAGATGCCTTTTAAATGTTTTAATTGTACCAGCCTCCACTACTTCCTCTGGCAGCTCATTCCATACACGCACCACCCTCTGTGTGAAAAAGTTGTCCCTTAATCCCTTTTAAATCTCTCTCTTCTCACCTTAAATGTATGCTGCCTAGTTTTGGACTACACTGCCTTGGGGAAAAGACCTTTGCTCTTCATTCTGTCCATGCTCCTCATGACTTCTATAAGGTCACCCCTCAGCCTCTGATGCTCTAGGGAAAATAGTCCCAGCCTATTCAGCTTCTCCCTATAGCTCAAAACTTCTAACCCTAGCAACATCTTTGTAAATCTTATCTGCACTCTTTCAAGTTTAACAACACCGTTCCTGCAGCAGGGAGAACCAGGATTGAATGCAATATTCCAAAAGTGGCCTGACCAATGTCCTGTACAGCTGCAACATCCTAACTCTTATACTCAATGCACTGACCAGTAAAGGCAAGGGCACCAAATGCCTTCTTCACTGCACGATCTCCCTGTGACTCCACCTTCAAGGAACTATGAACTTGCACTCTAAGGTCTCTTTGTTTGGCAACACTCCCCAGGACATTACCATTAAATGTGTAAGTCCTGTCCCGATTTGCCTTTCCAAAATGCAACTCCTCACATTTATCTAAATTAAACTCCATCTGCTACTCTTTGAATCATTGGCCTATCTGATCCAGGTCCCATTGTAATCTGAGACAACCTTCTTCGCTGGCCATTACACCACCAATTTTGGTGTCATCTGCAACTTACTAACCATACTTCCTACATGTATAAATGACAAAAAGCAGGAGGCCCACCACTGATCCTTGCGGCACAACGCTGGTCACAGACCTCCAGTCCAAAAAAAACAACCCTCCACCAGCACCGTCTGTCTCCCACCTTCAATCTAATTTTGTATCCAAATGGCTAGCTATACTTGGAATCCACGTGATCTAACCTGGAGTTCATGAAAATTGGGGGCGAAAACTCTTTGCTCCCGAGTGCAAAGGAAGCTGGTTGTGGTTGTTGGACGCCAGTCATCTCTGCTCCAGGACCTTTCTGCAGGAGTTCCTCAGTGTCCTAGGACCAATCATCTTTAGCTGCTTCATCAATGACTTTCCCTCCATAATAAGGTCAGAAGTGGGGATGTTCGCAGATGATTGCATAATGCTCAGGCACCATGCTGAGTTACTGAGGTACTCCATTTCCAAACGTTAAAAAATGCAGCCTTTGATTGACAAGTATTGTCAGAGATTATTTGCAAGAGGGAGTGCTGCAGAGGCTCGTTAGCCCAATAGTGGAGCTGGCAAAACTATCGTGTGAGGAGAGATTGATTCAAGTAGGCCTGCATTCACTAGCATTCAGAAGGATGAGAGTGGACCTGATTGAAATGTTTAAAATACTAACAGAGCTGTACAGACTAGATGCAAGGAGATTGGTTTTGCTGGTTGTGGAATCTAGAACTGGGGGACCCAGCCTTCGGATATGGGGTAAATCCTTTAGGACTGAGATGAAGAAACATTTCTTCACTCAAAAGGTTGTAAACCTGTAGAATTCTCAACTACTAAAGGGTGTGGACACCAAGTGACTGAATATATACAAGGAAGAGGTAAGTTTTTAGATTTGAAAGAATGTGGGGAGAAAGCAGGAATATGGCATTGAGATACGATAGCAACCTTAATCATATTGAATGGTAGGCGAGGCTTAAAGGGCTAACCAGCTTATTCCTGGTCCTAATTTCTATTACGGTATCTCTATGCTCATTCTAGAACTATGTCCATTCTAAAATTGTTGGCTTTGACATATCTCATTCACACCTATTCAGAAAGTAATTCACGGCTGAAGGGTTGCCTGACCAGAATTATTTCACTTAATGAACATTCCAGTGAAATGATTTAATATCCTTCATCCTGACATTCACTTTTTCTTTCATTGTGAACTTAATTCCATTCTACTCCAAGGTTTTTGAGAAGATTCGCAACTCGGGCTGTTGATGCAGTTGTTGACTTGCTCGCTGAGCTGGTAAGTTTGCTTGCAGCCAAAGTGTAAAAGCGTAGTCCGTCGATACCTACACAACAGACCACAACAGGAAGACAAGATGTCCAGAGAGACTAGTTACCCTACCATACATTAAGGACATATCTGAGATGACCATCAGATTACTTCGCTTCCCCCACCCCCCCACCCACCTGAACGTCCAGGAATAATGGTAGCCCACAAACCGACAGCTACACTGTGATAGCTACTGATGAGAACAAATGATCTGACACAGCAGTTCAGTGGTTAGCACTGCTGCCTCACAGTGTCAGGGACCTGGGTTCAATTCCACCTTCGGGCGACTGTGTGGAGTTTGCACATTCTTCCCATGTCTGCATGGGTTTCCTCTGGGTGCTCCAGTTTCCTCCCATAGTCCAAAGATGTGCAGGCGAGGTGGATTGGCCATGCTAAATTGCCTGTAGTGTTCAGGGATGTGTAGATTAGGGGGGTGGGTGCTCTGAGTGTCGGTGTGGACTTGTTGGGCCGAAGGGCCTGTTTCCACTCACTATAGGGATTCTATGATTCTAAACCACAACTAACAGATCCAACGTTCTTAACAACATTCCATGCAAAGACTGTCAAAAATCTCACATGGGGCAAACTGGAAGGAAACTAGCCATCAGGATTCACGAACACCAATTAGCTACCGAGAGAGATGACCAACTATGACTCATTTCATTGCACGTGGACAAAGAGGGATGCCAATTAGACTGGGACATCATAGCCATCTGAAGACGAGCCAAGCAACGGCACGCACTGGAGAATTCCTGGAGGCCTGGCACTGCAACTCCATTAACAAACACGTGGAGTTGGACCCCATATACCAACCACTAAGAAACAAATCCGGAAGTGATGCCACCCACTCCAGCAAACTGAGGCACTTGAATAGCAAGCGGGACACAACACTGATGCTTCACCGGAGGTGCACTGATAACATTACGTAGTATGGTGACGAAACGTTTGCAACCAAACCCACTGGCCCGGTGACCAAGTCAACTACTCCATTCAAGTCGTCACTTCCCGAGCATTCCTTGGCTTGAGGTCAATCTGTGACCTGAAGATAGAGATCAAAGGGAGCCAAAAGCAGTTGGACAGACAAAGGAGTAGTTAAAGGTCAGTCTGGGGATTAAATAGCTGCTAATGGGGACTATAGGTAGTTGTCAATGAGTTGTGTGTGGCGACAGCCCATGTGATGACAAGGCCTGGTGTGTGGGGTGTGAGAAAGGATGGGCAAAGGTGTTCAAGCCCAAAAATTGTTGAACTCGAATCCAGAACAGGCTATTCCATCCACATGCGATTGTTTTCTTTTGGACCAGATAAAGTTGCAATTGATCTGAAGCATCTCTTCCAGTAGATGGGTTATCTAATTAACTGAATCCATTTCTATGATCCTACATCTGCCCGAGTCTGCCTGTACGTGAAGAGCATAGCATGAATGACCTTTTTATTTTCCTTCTCGCTTACACCTGTCCTTGGCAAGGCAACCATCTCATAATGCTGCAAACCTGCTGCTCTCATCAGGGAACAAATTTCTGACATTTTTATCTGCGATGGTTATACCAGGAAATTAGGTCAAACAGAAGTTTAACCAAAGCGTTATCATTTTCATTTTGTTGACAGATAATGAAATGCTGTGGTTCGATTCACTGAGAATGTACAGGCAGCCTATAGAGCAAATTGTGAAATTACACCCACACACCTAGTAACTTCAAATAAATCGTTTCTCATCTTCTTAATGGATTGTAGAGGGAAAAAGGCAAGAACTCATTCACTGAATTAACTCCACCAAAGACTCAACATTTTTCCTGGTTAACAGCTCACCTCCAGGGTCTTACCATGTTAGGTTTCTCACTTTTTCTTTTTGGATAAAGTATCTAGTGTGAGAATCCACTGAGTAGCACATTGACTTATGAATGCAATTATTTGTAATTCCTGTATCAATTTTTAGCTGGCTTGATCTTTCACTGGGTATGGGGTGTGAAGGTGAAGCCAGGATTTGTCCCAAATAATTTACTGATTTGTTTAAATTGAAATGATTTTGTTATATTATTTCAGTGTGACTTAGATTTAGATTATTGTGTTTATATTTCTATGAGCCAAGAACCAGAGAGCACAGATTTAAGGGAATTGACAGGAGAAACAAATTGCAACATGACAAAGAACCATTTCTTTTGGCCAAGAATGGTTAGGATGTGGAATGCACTGCCTGGGAGTGTGGTGAAGGCAGGTTCAATTAAGGCACTTAAGAGGGAATTAGATTATCTGAAAAGGAAGTGTGCAGGATTATGGGGGAAGGCAGAGGAGTTGCATTGGTGAGTTGCTCGTTCAGGACACACAGACCAGGCTGAATGGCCTTCCTGTGTGTTGTAATGATGCTAGGATTCTATATTACATGTATATTTCCAGCATATCATATCATTCACTGTTGCATTACAGTCAGGACCAAAGCAACAAAGCATCGGTCTGTCCACATAAAGAGATCTGGAAAAATGCATTTGATTTAAAATATCATCTAAAAGTGTGATTTCTTCAAATTTCAGGGAAGCACAAGATTCAACAGTAGTTAACTCCAATGTTAAAATAACAACCACAGGAAAATCATGCAAATTGTAATTAAATGGGTAATTAAACAGGGAACACATATCGCCATTCTTTGACTGTCAGTGGGTCAAAATCCTGGAATTCCCTCCCTCATGGCATTGTGGGTCAGCATATGGACAGCGGTGCTTCAAGATGGCAGCTCAGCACTACCTTCTCAAGGGCAACATGGAACGGGAAGTAAATACAGACTCAGCCAGCAAAGACCACATTTCATGAATGAACATTTGTTTTAAAAATAAAGGCAGTATTTTGCAGGTCGGAAACCGATTTGACCAAATGGTCTATGCTGGTGTTTATACTTCACTCCTACCTTATCTCATTGAACACTATTGAGATAACCTTCTATTCCATTCCTTTCCTCACTTACCTGCCTAACTGCCCATTCATTGCAATGATGTATTACATAAAAAAAAGACCTCCATTCGAACAATTGTGACTAAAAGCAGTAGTTAGAATTTCCAACCAAATCTAGTCAGGACTTATATAAAAATAATTGGTCCTGATTTATCAGTCAGGGGATGTGAAACCTGACAGAAAGCTGAAGGACTGGACTCACTTGAAGTACTATTTCAAAAAAATTTAATAACCCAGAGCAATCTTTGAAGCTGGCAGCATGACTTAATAAAGCTCACAGAGTTCTTGAAAGTATAAGGCAAGCATTTCATACTCAACCTTTGTAAATCCCTGTTTCGATTTCAGTTTGAATATTCTGCCCAGTTTGGTTTTATTTCATTGGCTGGGCCAGCATTTCTTGCCCATCCCTAATTGCTCCTGAGAAGTTGGTGGTGAGCTGCTTTCTTGAACTGCAGCAGCTCACGTGGTGTAGGGTCATTCACAGTGATGTTAAGAAGGGAGTTCCAGGATTTTGACCCAGCGCTGGTGAAGGAACAGTGATATATTTCCAAGTCAGGATGGTGAATTGTTGGAGGGGAACTTGCAAGTTGTGGTGTTTCCATGTCTTTGTTGCACAGTATTGTGTAAAGATATTTAGTAAAGATGTCAATGCTTTGGGCAGGATGCGGAAGGATTTACAAGAATGGGAACAAGAACAATAGACTTCAGTTATGGGCAGTCCCTGGGATGTGAATAGGTTCCATTCTGAAGTCTGTTTGCAAGTCAAATTGTATGCAAGTCAGAACACAATGCAGGACAGGACGGCACGGTGACTCGATGGTTAGCACTACTGCCTCACAGTGCAATGGACTTGGGTTCGATTCCACCCTTGGGCAACTGTCCGTTTGGAGTTTGTGCATTGTGTCTGTGTGGGTTTCCTCTCACAATCCAAAGATGTGTAAATTGGGTGGATTGGCCATGGGAAATGCAGGGTTACGGGAATGGGATAGGGGTTTGGGTCTGGGTGGGATGCTCTTTGGAGGGTCAGTTGGGTTGAATGGCCTGCTTCCACACTGTAGGGATTCTATGAATTGAAAGCAGCTGTTTGTAAGTACAAGAAATGCTTGTATGTTGGGTCTTTAAAATCACAGCCACATATGGGATTGCATTTGTAACTCAAGCGCCCTCTGCATTGGGAGCAGCTGGATAATTTGTTAAATGGTAGATTTGATCAAAATTGTGGGAAGTTTTCATGGAGTAAATAGGAGAGAAGTTGTTACCACTTTGGCCAGGCCTGTAACCAGAGAACACAGATTTAAGATAACAGAGGGGGGAAAAAAAATCCAGTGAGTGGTTGTAATCTTGATTCATTGCCTGTAAGACTGTTGGAAACAGTTTCAATAGTGAGCTTTTCATTGGGGGAAACATCAAGGCTCTGGGGAAAAGGCAGGAGAGTGGGAATAACTTGATAGTTTTTTAAAAAAGAGTTAGCATGGGCATGATGGGCATAATGGCATCCTCCTTTGTGGTGGGGCTCCATGATACCTTGAAATACAACCAGATGTCAAGGTGTAGTTTCATGTAATCTCTGACATCCCATGTTCAATCTCTTTTCTCGCCTAACAGCGTTGACTTTCTAATAATCTTTCTGTCTAAGATGACTTTCATCTTCCAAACACATTCTGAACTAGCCACACTCCAAAATGATCTGCTCCAGTACCTATTATCTCTGCTCCAATAAATCTTGCTGTACATTTTTTGTGCATTTTACCACCTTCTTTGTCTCACTGCCGAGACTGCAACAGATACTTGGAAGATGTTGCATGAGAATTTAATGGAAGAGTAAGGAAGCCCTCAGACAAAAACAAAATGTCTGAACTCCCACCACAACCAAAATCGCAGACAATATGCCACATGAGTTTATTACTTTCTTCCACCTGAAGAACAAGGAAGGGTGGAATAAATTTCAAGGTACGGGCTGGGACAGGTCAGTGGGTAAAGGTGATAACGTCGTAGCATGAACAAATAAAACCAGAGGAGGTTCAGACTGAGTCAAAAAGGAAAGAATGCATTCAGTACAGTGGTGAAAAAAGTGAAAATGTCAGGTAGAGCAATGAAAATGAAAGGGGTATGCACGTGTTTTCATTAACTATGAGGAGAGGCAGGTTGTTTTCTTTGGAGTGCAGAAGGTTAAGGAAGGACCTAAAGATGTGTAATAGATTATCAGGGGAATGGATAATAACAAGGGGGCACAGTTTTAACGTGAAAGACAAGTGGTTTAAAGGGGATCTGATGAAAGATATATTCACCCAGAGTGTGGTAAGGGTATATAATACATTTCCCAGGAGGGTAGTCGGGACAGAAAGCCCGAAAAGCTTTTAAAAAATAACTTAGGTGAGCACTCAAAAGGTCATAACTTTCAAGGCTATGAGCCTAGTGTTTGAAAATGGGATCATGGAATCCCTACAACGTGGAAGCAGGCCATTCAGCCAATCCAGTCCACATTGAGATGCCAAAGGGCATTAGTCTAACATCCCTAACCTATCCTCGTGACTCCACATTTCCCATAGCTAACCCACCTAGCCTACACGTCCCTGGACACAATGGGCAATTTAGCTTGGCCAATGTGGGAGGAAACTGGAGCATCCGGAGGAAACCCAAGCAGACACAGGTAGAATATGCAGACACCGCACAGACAATCGCGCAAGACTGGAATTGAAGCTGAGTCCCTGGCGCTAACCAATGAGCCACTGTCTCGCCCAATGGGACTACTGCAAATTTAGTGCAGCTTTGGTGGTACAGACTTGATGGGCTGAAGGGCCTCCTATACTGTATGATTCGATGATTCTAGTAAATATTATGTTGTTTCATATAATACAAGTTAGCATGCATAGACAACTGTCTATGTTTTTTAAGCAAAGAAAGACTGCCCCATAATGAAGTTAATACTTTTGTACATGTAAAATATTCCGTACATTGTGCCACTTATTGAGGGTTTAGAAATGTTACCCTTCATGAACTGTATGTTCAGAAACTCATAATTATATCTATTTACAATGCAATGTTGTTGGAGTGGATGAAATGATAATAGATGGAGCATGCAATTTCTCTCTTAATAATTGCTGAGTATTATGAATTCAACACTCAAACAATTTTCAGTTTTACTCCCTGCAGGTTAGCTTTAAACTAATACATTTTAAACAGCAGAAAGCATGCTCAAAGCAATACACTCAGCTTAAAATTCTTGTCAGTTACGAATGCAAGGAATAACTTTGCTTATCTTCTTAAGTGCTTACGTAGTTGAAGTTTTCATCTGTGGGTGTGAGATATTAATATAGGAGTCCCTTGAGCCTGTTCTGCAATTTAAGGAGATTGTGGCCAAATTGTGGCAAACCCCCTAAACTCACCTTGCCCCATATCCCTTAATACCTCAGGATCATTGGAATTTATCAATGTTAGATTTAAAATCAACAATTGATCTAAAATCAATTGATATTTGTGCAAGATATTTTCAAACTTCTACCACCCTTAGTGCGGAGAATATTTCTAAATCTCATTTCTGCAAGTTACTGTCTTTAATTTTTAATCCGTGCCTTACGGCCCTACATTCTCCAACCAGCAAAAATAGTTTCTCCATCTCAACTGCGATAGTTCTTCTTAATATCTTGTAAACTTTGATTAAATCTCCCCTTGTCTTCTAAATTCAAAGGAACACAGGTCCAGTTTATCCTTGTAGCTTAACCCTTCGATATATCATTCCAGTAAATCTATGAGGCACCTCTTTCAAGGTCAGTATGGTCTTCCTAAAATGGTTGTCCATAACCGAACACTGTGCTCCAGGTATTGCTGCAGTATGATGTTCGCCTCTTGCATTTGAGTCTGTATTGGGTTCATAAAGGGTAAATATACGTGATTTGGTGTCATAATTTGTTTTCCAATGCTGCTGTGTGGCACCTTGAAATGCTTTGCTATGTTAACGGCACTCTTATAATTGTAGATTGGTAATCCTCATCCAAATCTGTCACACAGAGTATCCACTCTAACATGATCAGTCTGACATAGAGTCATAGAGCCATGTCTACCAGGTATCCTAAACAAATATAGCCCCATTTATCAGCATTTGGCTCAAATCTCTGTTAACCTGTCCTATTCATTTACACATCCAGGTGCCTTTTAAATGTTGTAATTGTACCAGCCTCCACCACCTCCTCAGGCAGTTCATTCCATATACACACCATCGCCTGCATGAAAATGTTGCCCCTTAGGTCCCTTTTATATCTTTCCCCTCTCACCTTAAACCCATGCCACCTAGTTTTTGTCTCCCTTACCCTGGGGAAAAGATCTTGACTATTCACTCTATCCACATTTGTGCCTTGCAGGACAAGCATTTGACCTGAGGTTAATGGGTAGAATCAAACAGCACAGAGGAGACTATTTGGCCCATTACACATTTGCTATTTCTATTAGACTAGTAGACAAAAATGTAGGACCAGAAGTAGACCATTCTGCCCATCGTGTCTGTCTCACTATTCAATAAGATGATGGTGATCCAATAATCCTCAACTTCACTTTCCTGCCTTTTCCCCATAATCCTTGTTTCCTTATTGATTAAAAATCTTTCTCAATCTTGAATATCCTTTCTGCCAAGTTTTTGCCCACTCGGTTAACTTTTCTAAATCCTTCTGCTGAATCTTTGTGCCATCCTCACCGGGTGCTTTTTCAGCTAGTTTTGTATCATCTGCAAATTTAACTATCGCAAATTGATTGTTCTCATCCAAGTTATTAATGTACATTGCAAATAATTGAGGCCTCAGCATTGATCCTTATGGCATTCCACTAGTTACAGGTTGCTATCCTGTATATGCTCCCCTCCCCGTCCCAACTCTCTATTAGTTAGTCAATGCTCTATCCATGCTAAAAAATTATCTTCAATATCATGGGCTCTTATCTCATTAAGGAGCTGAGTGTGTGGTACATTATCAAATATCTTCTAAAAATCCAAGTAAATGACATCTACTGTTTCCCCTCTATCTATCTTCCTTGTTACCTCCTCAAAGAATTCCAGTACACTTTAAATCTGTTTAATCTTATCATGTATTTCTAAATGCTCTGCTGTTACATCCTTTATAATAGGCTATAATAATTTATCACAATAACAGCTATTTAGCTAAAGGGTCTATAATTGCCTGTTTTTTGTCTTCTTTCCTCTTTAATAAAATTTCACACCCACAGCTTTCCAATCCCATGGGACTTTTTCAGAATCTAATCATTCTTGGAAGTTTACTAGCAGTACATTTACTATTCATGTAGGCCCTCCTTTTAATATCCTAGGGTGCATCTATCAGGTATAAGTGTCTAATCGCTCTTTAATCCCATTAGTTTTCATCATAGAATCCCTACAGTGTGGAAACAGGCCCTTCAGCCCAACAAGTCCACACAGACCCTCACAGCATCCCACCCAGACCCATTCCTCATAATCCACCTAATCTACACATCTCTGAATGCTACAGGCAATTTAGCATAGCCAATCCACCTACCCTGCACATCTTTGGCCCATGGGAAGAAACCAGAACACCTGGAGGAAACCCATGCAGACACAGGGAGAATGTGCAAACTCTATACAGACAATCGCCCAGTGGAATCGAACCCAGGTCCCTGGCACTGTGAGGTAGCAGTGCTAACCATTGAGCTACCATGCTGCCCATAACTTTCCCTCGTAACTTTTCTCTAGTGATGGTTATACTATTTATTTCCTCTCCTTCTTTTGTCCTTTGATTATTTAGTAATTTTCTAAGCTCATTTATCTGAGGTTATCCAAACCTCTGCTGCCTGTGTGTCCATATTCAGGCCAAATCCTTTTTCACTCATTGGGCGGCACTGGCTCAGTGGCTAGCACTGTTGCCTCTCAGCACTAGGGACCCAGGTTCAATTCTATCCCGGGTGACTGTCTGTGTGGAGTTTGGATGTTCTCCTCGTGACAGCGTGGATTTCCTCCAAGTGCTCTGGTTTCCTCCCACAGTCCAAAGATGTGCAGGGTAGGTGGATTGGCCATGTTAAATTGCCCATAGTGTCCAGGGATGTTTGGGTTAGACATGAGAAATGCAGGGGTAGTGGAATGGGACTGGGTGGGATGCTTTTCAGAGGAGCGGTATGGACTTGTTGGGCTAAATGGCCTGTTTCCACACTGTAGAGATCCTATGAAATTCTATCTCTATTCTATGATTTGCCTTGATTCCCAGGTAGGCAGCAGCTTAATTTTAGAATTCTCATTTTTGTTTGTAAGACCTCCATGGTCTCAACTTTCTCTATCTCTGCAAACTTGTTCCACCTTACAAGCCTTCAAGATATGTATATTTCACTAATTCTGGTTCTTGTCAGAAGTAATTAGTCCACTGTTGGCAGTGGTACCTTCAGCTGCCTAATTCTCCAACATTCCCACATTAAACCTCTCTGTCTCTCTCTAGTTCTCTTTCTCAGCTAATAATGTGCCTTCGCATGCTTTGCTGCAATAAAGATCCTTCAAAAATACAAGTTGTTAATATTAATGCTCCATGTGAACCTTCTTCATCTAACCCCATCAACAGACCCTGCTATTAGTTTCTCTCTATATCCTCATGTATTTATACGGCTTTTCTTTAAAATAATTAATAAACTCCACATTCAAAGTAGTCCCAAAGAAAAGAAGGTTATCCTGAATTCCCAATTTGACTTAGAAACAGGAAATAGGAGCAGGAGAAGGCCACTCAGCCCCTCAAACCTGTTCCACCATTTAATGGCTGATCATGGCTGATCCTCTGCCTCAATTCCTGCTTTCTCCCACATCCCTTGATGTCTTTAAAATCTAAGGATTTAACTATTTCTTTCTTGAATATATTCAGTGACCTGGCCTCATCACTTTTTCTTGCATTGTGTTTCAATTTTTGAGTGCCCTGTTCAGCAGCATCATATTTTTCTGCTGGGCGTAATTTGTCGGTGTCCCAAGTTCTTTTTCAGTCATTGTAGGGTCATGTTGTGAAATTAGAGAGGTGAGAGTCTCCAGTTGTTGTTCAGCGAGAAGGGTCATCGCTAACATATACTCTTTGGTTGGAATCTCAGTAGATGCCTGTCCACCTAAATTAGGTGGCTTGAAGCTGAACACGTTCTCCACCTGGAAATGTAGAAAATAAGAACAGGAGTAGGCTATATAGCCTTTGAGCCTGCTCTGTCATTCAATATGATCATGGCTGATCATCCAACTCAGAAACCTGTTCCCATTTTCTCCCTTTGAGCCTTGTAAACCTAAGGACTATACCCATCTCCGTCTTGAAAACTTTCAATGTATTGGCCTCAACTGCTTTCTGTGGCAAAGAATTCCACAGGTTCACCACGCTCTGGGTGGAAAAATATCTCCTCATCTCAGTCCTAAATGGCCTACCTCATATCCCTACACTGTGACCCCTGGTTCTGGACTCCCTGGTCATCGGGAATATCCTTCTTATTCCTGTTTAAATTTTATAGACTTCTATGAGATTCCCCTCTCTGTGAATGTAATCCTGACAGATCCAGTCTCTTTTTATATGTCAGTCCTGACATCCCAAGAATCCGCTTGATGAAGCTGCTTCAGAATTTCAAAGACCTTGACCATGTCAGCATGAGCAGCTTCTCTTCTTCTGGATAAGAGAGTCTCAAGTCTGCTCAGACCCATCCTTCCACCTCCATCCCGACTGCCATTACTGCTCTCTTCTGGCAAGAATCCTACAGGTCTTCCCCATACCTTCTTCAGTGACTTTACGCAGGATGCCACAACACAGGAACATTGGAGAGGGTGCAGAGGAAGTTTACCAGGATGACTCCAGGGATGAGGATCTTCAGTTCTGAGGACAGATTGGAGAATTTGGGACTGTTTTCTTTGGGGAGGGAAAGATGGAGAGAAGGTTTCAAAATCGAGAGAGGTCTGGATACAGCAGATGAGGAGAAACTGTTCTTGCTCATAAAAGGATCAGGAATAGGAGGGCAAAAGACTGAAGACGATTTGCAAAAAGGGTCATTTTCACATGGATCTGGGATGAGCTACCTGGGTGTGTGGCAGAGGCAGGCTCAATCAAGGCATTCAAGAGATCTTCAGATGATTTAATAGAACCAATGTGCAGGGTTACAGGGAGGTGGCAGAGGAATGGTGCTCTGTACTCATACTCATACAGGCTGAATGGCATCTTCTTGCACTGTAATAATTCTTTGATTCTGCCGACTGTGCAGCACATTGCACTCCAAATCAAATAACACGTCCAGTCACTGCTTCTCAACTCTGTGAGTTCTGAGCCATCTCTTGATACAATGAAGGTCACCTTCACTGAATGGGATTTGTTGCGATGTTCCTTTGGCAGCAATACAGGGAGCTAAAGACCTAGCATTTATTCTGCACGGAAATGACCGCTGAGCCAAAGTACTGTCATCGAGTGCCTCATGAAGACCATTTCACCGTTTTGGCAATGTCATTTTTCAGACTACTGAGCATCTAAATAGAACTGTTCATCTAATTATCATCGCTATTGGTGTAATATTCTACTGCTTTTATTGAAATTTGCAGTACAATTTGCCTAGGGAGCATTTTTATACGAGTCTATAAAATCAAATTTGCTTACACGACTAAATGTAAAATCATAAAATTAAAGTCACTGAGGCATAGAATACAGTTAAAAATAAGCCTCCAAACCACAGGCTGGTTTTACATTTAAATTACTGTGTACCACTGCAGAATATCTAAACTGAGAGACAATTGATTACAAAAAAAATCTCTGGTTTGGGAAGGGTACTCGATATTTGCCAACTGACTCATGAAAAGAAAATGGTTTTTCTTTTTTGGAACCTTTTTATTTCACTCATCGCGCACAGCCTTGTATGTTTTCAAATTTACATTTAAACTAATGCAGCGATTGCGCAGGAACACAACTTTAGACAAATCGCTGGTGTCTGATCTGTCCCCTACTGTCATCGCTATAGCGTTTGATTGTATTCTGATACGCAGTTTGTTGATTACGTGAATCGGAGAATTTTGTGCACACTGCAACTGTCTTAACGTGGCAGTGAAATTCATTGGGTAATGCGCTGACCTCCTGCTCCCACCCCCAATACACCACCTCACCATCCTACTTCTCATTGCATGATTATATTTCTATCCTTAGAAGTACAGCTGGAAAGCTTGACAGCAGTTGACAAAATAATCAAAAATATTACCAAAGATAATGTGGGTAATGTCAAACAGTCCAGCTGCAGCGCCACAGCACTTCATAGGTATCACATGCACAGCTTACAGGTAGGGTACACCAGGTTAATACATTTTACTGACAGACAGAGATTTCCTGTACAAATGAGTTATTGTGTTTAATCACAGAGGTGGAGGGAGGGGGTGTTCTGGGGAGGCAGTGGATGCCAGGAACAGGAGTAGGCCACTCAGCCTCTCCAACCTGTTATAGAATCATAGAGTCATATAGCACAGAAACAGACCCTTTGGTCCCACCAGTCCACGTCGAACATAATCCCAAACTAAACTAGTCCCACCTACCTGCTCCTGGCCTATATCCCTCCAAATCTTTCGCATTCATCTACTTACTCAAATGTCTTTTAAACATTGTAATTGTACATCCACCACTTCCTCAGGAATTTCATTCCACGCGTGAACCACCCTCTGTGTAAAAAAATTGCTCCTCATGTCTTTAATAAATCTCCTCCTTCTCACCTTAAAAATGTGTCCCCTAGAATTGAAACCCCTATCGTTGCTGATCTGTGGCCTGACTCCCTATACCCACCTATGACCTATATCCTTTAACAACTTTGCTTAACAAAAATATATCTATGCCAGGTTTAAAATTAACAACTGATCCAGCATCCATTGCCATTTGTAGAAGGCAGTTCCAAAACTTGGTCACAATTTAAAGGGGGGGGGGCTGCATGTTTTGTTAAATTCAGGTTATCACTTGAGTACAGCAGTGAAAAGATGTGAGGAGTGGTGCCTGTTTCCTGTGAACAAGCATGGCTACAGGCTGCAACTTTGGGAAGTTACTGTCAAGGGAATTTGCCTCTTTAGATTAAAGACTTCTGCCTTATGCAGCCCACCTCTCGAATGTCTTTAATGAACTAGTGTTCCTGCCAGCACCAATAAATCTGTGTTATGCTTGATTGCTACATTCAAAGGGATCAGAGAGGGCCTGGGTGTTTGGGCATAGCTTCCATTACATTCCCTTTTCAATTTTCACAGTGGTTCTTTGGGGTTATTGTCTTTTACCTTCACTTTTCCATGAGTAACAGATGCCACTGGCAGGGTCAGAATCTGTTGCCCACCTTAATCCTTTTGAGAGCTGGCAACAGTCTGCCAAACGTCAGTGAGTATCATGTCAGCCAGATGGGTAAAGGATGACAGATTTCCTTCCCTAAAAACCATTAGTGAACCAGATTTCATTTTCCGACAATTGATAGTTGTGCATTGGTTACCATTCCTGGTTGGAGCTGTATATTCTATAATATTAACTAAATTTAATTGGATCAGCTAGCATGGGGATTTGAACCTATGCTTCAAGAGCATTAGCCTGGGCATCTGCTTTATTAATCTAATGACATTATCACAGTATCATGATTAGCCTTGTCGTCAACATCTCAAAACCACATCATCATGTGACACCCCCATGTGGCTTTAATAAACAGAGATTATGGTGTTGGGGTAAGATTAGCTGCAGCCGCATTTCACGGTGTTATGGTGGCTCTGTGGTTAGCACTGCTGCCTCATAGCGCCAGGGACTTGGGTTTGATTCCAGCCTTGGACAACTGTCTGTGTGGAGTTTGTGCATTCTCCCTATGTCTGTGTGGCTTTCCTCCCACAGTCCAAAGCTGTGTAGGTTAGGTGGATTGCCTATACTGTCTAGGGTGGGAAATGCAGGGATGGTGTAGTGGGTGGGTCCAGGTAAGGATGCTCTTCAGAGGGCTAGTGTGGACTTGATGGGCCGAATAGCCTACTCCCGCACTGTAGGGATTCTATGAATGGTGCAGGGGGCTGAATGGCTGACTGCTGATGCTGTTTCTTATGTTCAACTGGCATGGAGTTTGTGTTATTTGTCCCATTACCACTGTGATGCGTGTTTGCAAATCTCTGAGCTATTTTCCTTTTGCAAACACATTTGTAGATTGTCTTTTGTGTTTTAGATAAGTAGCTTTCTATTCCTTTCTTTCTCACTCTCTGCAACTGGACCCAAGAGTAAAGTGGGTGAGCAATGAGGAAAGATCAGTGAAGCACAAACTGTAAGCCCATGGACAAGCTAATCAAGGCAAGATAACGCTGGTGTATGTAACAATAACTAGCACAGCTAAGGTAATTCCACACTATTACTTCCCAGTAAGCTGGGAAAATTGACCAGAAATTTAATTTGGGCGAAAGCAATTTGAAAAGGTTATTTGAAAAAGGCACTCTTGTTACAAATCAGGTGGTTCTGCTTCCTCACTGGATCAAAATCCTGGAACTGTCTACCTATCAGAACTGTGGAATACCTTCACCGCGCATTCTGTAGCTACTCAAAAAGGAGTCATCCCATCAACCTTTTATTCTTTCACAAGATGTGGATGTCTCTGGCAAGGTCAGCATTTGTGATCCACCCCTAAATGCCCTTGAACTGAATAGTTTGCCAGGCCATTTCAAAGGGTAGTTAAGGAACAATCACTACACTGGGCAGACAAGGTCAGGATGGCAGATTTCCATCTCTGAATGACATTGATGAACCGGGTGGATCTTTACAACAATTGATGAAACCCCACGGTCACCACTAATGCAACTGAAGATGGCCAGCCTTGGTAGTGATGTCCAGTCAAAGGAATTCTACTTGAGAGACCAGCCAGCCCCGTGCTGCCACCTTTTCATGTCTTTGGTTCAACCACGTTTGATAGCCACCACCTGTATTTGGAGATTCTGGCACACAATGACTGTGAAGAGCTGCCTTGGCAGTCTGCCTTTGCCATCTGTTGTGAAGATGTTAAAATCCAATCTACCACCTACATTACCATTGGCAAACTCCCGTACATCCCCTCCCTTTAATACCGCCTGAGCTTCCTTTAGTCACATTGCATTAATATCACAATATGTCCTGTTGTGCCAAACTCCACACTCACTTTGTGTAGAAACACCTCCAGGCTGCAAGGATAATGGATTCTTTTCATTCCATCAATTGCCCATTCATACTCATTATTATTTTCCCAGCACTACTTGCCTTTGGAAAACTCAGAATGTGCATTCAGAGTATTGACATCTTTTAGAGATAAGCCTCAGAATGACTAGTCCACCAATGCAAATATGGTGCAGTGAGCTGCAGTCCTTGATCTCACTGCGGTAATCAAGGGTCAGAGCGAGGTCACATCAACAACACTTCTTCAGATGTCTCCTCTTTCATTTTTAGACCTTCCCTAGATGGGGAGGAGAAGACATGGGGGACTAGTTGACTGACTAAAAGGGTTGGAGGCAGAAAAATGGGACAGACTTTTACAGGAGGATCTTTAGGTCTTCTGCTTTAGGGTTCAAGATTTGAGACACCAGGGAGTCCCATGGAGTGGGGCCACTAACACAGTCCTCCTGCACTGCACCCCAAACACAGTCCCCCGCACTGCTCCCCAAACACAGTCCTCCTGCATTGCTCCCCAAATACAG
>JAHRHZ010000266.1:7899780-7910894 GCA_024137785.1 Ginglymostoma cirratum | reverse complement strand
CTGTTCCCCAAACACAGTCCTCCTGCACTGTTCCCCAAACACAGTCCTCGTGCATTGCTCTCCAAGCACAGTCCTCCTGCATTGCCCCCAAACACAGTCCTCCTGCATTGCTCCTCAAACACAGTCCTCCTGCACTGTTCCCCAAACACAGTCCTCCTGTACTGCTCCCCAAACACAGTCCTCCTGCACTGCTCCTCAAACACAGTCCTCCTGTACTGCTCCCCAAATACAGTCCTCCTGCACTGCTCCTCAAACACAGTCCTCCTGCACTGCTCCCCAAACACAGTCCTCCTGCATTGCCCCCCAAACACAGTCCTCGTGCATTGCTCCCCAAACACAGTGATCCTGCACTGCTCCCCAAACACAGTCCTCCTGCACTGCTCCCCAAACAATGTCCTCCTTGGCTCACCTGTACCCCTAACCCATTGGAACATACAGCAGGAGTAGGCCATTCAGCCCACCAGCTTTGCTATTCAGTATGATCATGGCTGACTGAATATTTCACTCCTCTTACTCCCACTATCCCCATAACCCCTTACACTGTGGGTAATCAGGAATCTACCAACCTCTACTTTAAACATGCTTAAGGACTGAGCTTTCACAACTCTCTGCCATTCAACTAGATTACAGCTGACCTCTTACCCTGAAGCCACTTTCCTGCACTGTCCCCGTGTTTGTGCCTCAAACCTACCCTGAACTCGCCCCCACCTTGTTTGGGCCGAATGGACGGAGAGAAAATTGCCAGATAGGGGTCTCTGAGATTTCTGTCAGGAATGTACAGGAGAAAGCCTCGGCTGAGCATCACGTTAAGCCTTTGACACTTCAAGCTTGACAATCCATAGATTGAACTATGAACTGAAGTGCCTGGTTTGGGGCGTAAACTGACAGCTCGCTGACTGAAAAAGGTGCAACTGCTAAAAGTTGTGCCATTAAAATACCATTCCTTGGTACTTGTTTGATGAATTAGGCAGCAATGGACAAGTGGGAGTAGGGTAGCTCGTAATTGGGAGCAGGAAGGTTAGTTTGAAGGACGTGACCGTGTGTTGCTATAATGTCATATGCTGTTCTCCGTTATAACTTACTGTATCTTCAATGCATTGTATATCACTTACTCCTGCTCAATTCAAGATTTTCTTCAAAAAAGAGCATCTAAATAAATATTTGACAGAGCAGTTAAAAAATAAACCCTTCTTCACGACTTTGGTTTGAAATGGCATTTTTGAAGCAGTGTAAGATTGCAGTTTTATGAATATTGGTTGTCCACATCACATATTCTGTGAACATTGAAAAGCATAGCTGCTGTCAGCATTGATAAACTTACCATTTCATGTTGCTGCCTTGAATCCTCCTGAGCGGTGCCAGACTTTGCTTCCTAACGCCTAATTGAGTGTAGATGTTCCTAGTTTGCTGCAGATACCTTTCAGATAGGAAATGGATAGCAGGCATGTGGTAAGACATCAAATGATTGTTGCTAAGTTCAAGAAACTTGTTTCCTTGTCGAGTGCTTGCATATATGTAGCTAGGGCACATGGTAAGGCTGATAAAACTAAACTTGCAGGAGATGTCATCTGTGGCAGATTGATAACTGGGAGATGATTTCATGGGGTTGGGGTACAGACAAGGCAAGACAAAGTAAAGTTATCTCTCAGGAGGAGGCCATTCAATCCATCACCTCTATGTTGGTTGAAAAAGAATCATCCAATATATATTCTCTTTCCAGCTTCTACCCCACAGCCCTGCACATCCAATTATTTTTGCAGATCATAAGACAAAGGATCCAGAGCAGGCCATTCAGCCCATCAAACCTTTTCCACCATTCGATACAATTATGGTCGATCTGAGTTCTTAACTCCATGTTAAGATTGTTGAAGGTTTCTGTTTCAGCTACACTTCCAGGCAATTCCTCATTGGGTGAAAGAATATCCTCTAATTCGCTAATCTTCTGAGCAATAACTTCAAAGAGAAAGGTTACACAGAGCTGGCTCTGAAACAAGAGTAAAGTAGATGCTGATAAATGGGAATAACTCGCTCATGTCAACAAGTTAGGTTAAAGAAAAGGCTGTGAGGGGCGACACCGTTTACAATGATTTCTGTTGCACTTCAAGTAATAAATGCGAACCTTGATTGTGGACTTTATGTCCAAAAAGACAAGACCAAGTTACCTGATTTCAATCTGTTGATGCTCATTCCAGATTCAAATAGGTCCCTCAGTTCTCAAGGTGTTCCATGCAGTTTGAGAGACCAGAGCTTTGTTTGAGTTCATTTAGCATGAGAGGACATCTCGTAGAAACATACAAAATTATGAAGGGGATAAATAAGACATAAGTAGGGAGGTTGTTTCCACTGCTGGGTGAAATTAGAATGAGGGAGCATAGCCTTAAATTAAGGGAGTGCAGATTTAGGGATAGTAGGAAATGCAGTTGCTGGAGAATCTGAGACAACAAGGTGTAGAGCTGGATGAACACAGCAGGCCAAGCAGCATCATAGGAGCAGGAAAGCTGACGTTTCGGGCCTAGACCCTTATTCAGAAATGGGGGAGGGGAAGGGGGTTGTGAAATAAATAAGGAGAGAGGGGGAGGCCGACAGAAGGTGGATAGAGGAGAAGATAGGTGGAGAGGAGACAGACAGGTCAAAGAGGCGGGGATGGAGCCAGTAAAGGTGAGTGTAGGTGGGGAGGTAGGGAGGAGATAGGTCAGTCCTGGGAGGACGGACAGGTCAAGGGGGCGGGAAGAGGTTAGTAGGTAGGAGATGGGGATGGGGCTTGAGGTGGGAGGAAGGGATAGGTGGGAGGAAGGACAGGTTAGGGAGGCAGGGACGAGCTGGGATGGTTTTGGGATGCAGTAGGGGGAGGGGAGATTTTGAAGCTTGTGAAGTCTACTTGGATACCATTGGGTTGCAGGGTTCCCAAGCGGAATATGAGTGCTGTTCCTGCAACCTTTGGGTAGCATCATTGTGGCACTGCAGGAGGTCCAGGATGCACATGTCGTCTGCCGAATGGCAGGGGGAGTTGAAATGGTTTGCGGCTGGGAGGTGCTGTTGTTTAGTGCGAACTGAGCGTAAGTGTTCTGCAAAGCGGTCCCCAAGCCTATCCTCCGACACTTCCGCCATCTGCAATCCGACGCCACCACCAAAGTCATTTTTCCCTCCCCACCCTTATCTGCCTTCCGGAGGACTCACTCTCTCTGTGACTCCCTTGTCCGCTCCACACTCGCCTCCAGCCCCACCACATCTGGCATGTTTCCCTGCAACCGCAGGGAGTGCTCCACCTGCCCCCACACCTCCCCCCTCACCCCAATCCCAGGCCCCAAAAAGACTTTCCACATCAAGCAGATGATCACCTGCACATCTGCTAATGTGGTATACTGCATCCGCTGTTCCCGTTGTGACCTCCTCTACATCAGGGAAACTAAGCGGAAGCTTGGGGACTGCTTTGCAGAACACCTGCGCTCGGTTCGCACTAAACAACTGCACCTCCCAGTCGCGAACCATTTCAACTCCCCCTCCCATTCACAGACGACATGTCCATCCTGGGCCTCCTGCAGTGCCACAACAATGCCACCCGAAGTTGCAGGAACAGCAACTCATATTCCCCTGGGGAACACTGCAACCCAATGGTATCCATGTAGACTTCACAAACTTCAAAATCTCCCCTCCCCCTACTGCATCCCAAAACCAGCCCAGCTCGTCCCTGCCTCCCAAACCTGTCCTTCCTCCCACCTATCCCCTCCTCCCACCTCAAGCCCCACCCCTATCTCCTATCTACTAACCTCATCCCGCCCCCTTGACCTGTCCGTCCTCCTTGGACTGACCTATCTCCTCCCTAACTCCCCACCTACACTCACCTTTACTGGCTCCATCCCCGCCTCTTTGACCGGTCTGTCTCCTCTCCACCTATCCTCTCCTCTATCCATCCTCTATCCGCCTCCCCCTCTCTCCCTATTTATTTCAGAACCCCCTTCCTCTCCCCCATTTCTGAAGAAAGGTCTAGGCCCGAAATGTCAGCCTTCCTGCTCCTATAATGCTGCTTGGCCTGCTGTGTTCATCCAGCTCTACACCCCAGGGCAGATTTAGGACTGAGTTGAAGAGGAAGTTCTTCACCCAAAGGGTTATGAATCTGTGGAATTCCCTGCCCAGTGAAGCAGTTGAGGCCACCTTGTTGAATGCTTTTAATGCAAAGATAGATAGCTTTTTGAACAGTAAAGGAATTAGGGTTATAGTGAGTGGGTGGGTAAGTGGAGCTCAGTCCATGAAAAGATTAGCCATGATCTTATTGAATGGCAGAGTAAACCCGATGGGCCAGATGGCCTATGCCTGCCCCTATTTCTTGTGCTCTGATGTTCAGAGTTATTGTGTGCAGCTCTGGCCATTAATAGGTTAAATTTGAAACTGTTCAGCTTAAAGTTGGTTGCAAAAAAATAAAACAGTGGGTAGATAGGAGGGGGCAATTAAACACCTCACCCTCACCATGACAGATTGCACAGGCAGAAATCAATTCTGTCATTAGACAGCTGAAGATTTTCTCTATAAATCTCAGAATGAAACCTATCATTACAACCTAATAACTCTCTTCAAGACTGAAGATGTGGATTCTTATGGCACCTCTCACAATCTCAGGACATCATGAGGAATTTTACAGTCAATGAAATACTTTTGATGAGCCATCATCACTGTAATGTAGGAAGGACTCATTTCACATGTCTGTAGCTAATGCTAAAATTTTTGAGCATGATATTGGTGAAAGGACTTCTGGCATCCAAAGACGTTCAAAAGATTCCATCAAAGAATTGCAATTTAATTTGACAAATCATGATTTCTTACCAGAAAGTTACACATCTCTTTCAAAAGATTCATCAAAGGAAAGTTAGAATCTAGGATGCCTTAGCAAGTGGGGTTCTTGGATTCCCTAGCTCACAGGCCAACCAGTGGACAGGTTGTCTATCGCTACAGCCCTGCTGATTAGTTTTAATCTTATGGCTCTGATGAAATAGTAAATCTTGGATCAAAATCTCCACACAGACCTTGTGCACTTTGACATATGCTGTCTGCACAACAGAACTTCACAGTAACTCAACAGAACTGTATCTGAAACAGCCTATACCCCACAGGATAAAGCACGAATCAAAACCAAACTTGGCAGTGAATTGGTTGGGCTGTCCACAGCCTCATACTGAGGCCTGTCGAACCTCTTTCTCAATGACCATGTATCTGATGCAACAATTGAGCACTGAGGTTCACTGAGAAAATGTAAGAGGTGCAAGACGCTACAAGCAGACTTTTCTGATTCAAGTTGGTAGCAGGAGCAAGGGGCAAGAGGATGGGAAAATCAGTGTTAATGTTTGGCTGTTCAAATTTGGCATGGGCCTCTGGAACCAGGGTCAAGATGTGGAAATTGTCACAACATCACAGTTCTGATTTACAGCATCCGCAGTGCTTTCAGTTTTTATTTAAGGTTTAGAAAGATATGGGCCCAATGCTGACAAATGGGACGATATTAATGTAGGATATCTGATCGGCATGTGAGTTGCGCTGAAGGGTCTGTTTCCATGCTGTACAACTCCATGACTAAACAAAGGAAACTGATTTAAGAGAAGAAAGAAAGACAGACTGAGTTAATGACAGGAAAGAGAAAGAAGGAGGGGTGAAAGAAAGAGGGAATAAATAAGGAAAGAAAGCCTGAACGATAGAGTGGGAGAAAAAAAGAATGCAGGAGAGAGGTACAAAAACAGAAATTGCTGGAGAAACTCAGAAGGCTTTGCAGCATCTGTGGAGAGAAAGAGAGGGACAGAGGTAATGTTTTGAGTCCAATGTCCCTTCTTCAGTGCGGGAGAGACCATTTGCAGCACATTATCCATTTGATAATGAACTCGTGGGAATGGAGTCTGTAGCTATGATGGAAGAATTTAAATTTCAAATTTTTCTAGACTCAAGGAGCCATTATTCTGCACTGAGAAATGATTAACCCAATTAATATTTGTGAGGTCAAAATCCTGCCACATGTGGTTGTGCTTTCTTCTTAGATTTCTGGATTCTACCAGACTGAGTCTGGAATGATTCCATTCTGCTCAGTCAGTTTTTCCACAGAAAAAAAAATCGTATGAGTTATACAACCCTGGCAAACTTAATTCAGCAGTTCCTCCTCTTACAGCTCTTCTGGATTGTTTGAAAAAACAAAAGCCTCTCTCGCTCTGCAGGGCTTTTGCGACTTTGCAATGCTTACAATGTTTTTCTCATGCACTGCAATAATATTATCACAGGGTGGCCAAACCTTTGCTAATGTTACGTAATTAGTGCGTGGTTCTTATTGCATTAGTTTTCCCATTATCTTTTCCAATCTCACAAGCCAGCCCATTCGTGGGGTCTGATTAATGCCTCCAATCATCGATAGCACTTTCTCAAGAAACCTCTTTTGCAGAAGTTTAAAAAAAAACACGAGATTGATCTGTAAACAAGTGCTATCAGACACCGGCTCATTATGCCTCCTGTTGGAACATCATGGTGCCCTTTGGAAGATGAATTTCCTCTCTGTCGATGTGTGGCTGTAAAGGCTCCTTCATTAATAGTCTCCAGTCCTGCACAAAATCCAACCTGATGGATGCCTGCAAGCATCAGTGTAATTATTGGCTATGAGTGCTGACAGATTACATCATGGCCCAGATGACCAACTCGCTGTGGCTCAGAAAGCACTTAATAAAGAGGACCTGACGAGAAGCAATCTAATGCGGTGTGCCACATGAACTGGTCTCCTTCATGTTAATAGGTTTGTGTAAAAAAGGTGTGTAACAAAGAACGCCTGATTGCAGAGTTTGCTCCACAGCGAGAGAGTCACCAATTCTGTTTGTCTTCAATATTTTAATGACTTAGCTTGTGTGTGCTTCCAATAATTCATCATGAACTGGAGCAGGCTGAAAGGTACAATGAGATAATATTGTGACGTGAGATGATTAAGTCACAAAGAAGAATGCAGGTGAAGAAAGCCATGTGACCCTTCTCCTCGCCTAACAGCATCTCTGTTTGAAAGACTTTACCTCCAGTCCTTTACGCAGAAGCTCATCCCTTTTTTTGGAGGTGGGGAAGGGATATACTTTCACTTCATTGAACTATAGAATCCCTACAGAGTGGAAACACGCCATTCAGCCCATTGAGTCCACATCAACCTTCCGAAGAGCATCCCACCTAGACAGATCCCCCACCCCCAGCCCTATCCCTATGACTCCATATTTACCATGACTAATCCATCTAGTCTGCACATCCCTGGACACAATGGATAATTTAACATGGCCAATCCACTTAACCTGCACATCTTTGGACTGTGAGAGGAAACCGGAGCACCCAGAGGAAAACTATACTGAAATGGGGAGAACGTGCAAGCTCCTTGCAGCCAAAATGAGTGGTCCTGTCTGTTTTTTGCTATATACCTCTGGGCCACTAGCACTTTCCTGCCCAGTCAGATATTCCATGCTTCCCTCTTCCTCTGTTACTCTGCTGTAACCATTCACACATCCCCTGGGTCTCAGGTCCATCTTTTGTTCGTTATATTTCTCTCGCCATTGCTGCTTATGTCTTACACCAGCATCTGATCGCCCCATCTTTCATCTAAACAGCAACCATTCATTCATTCTCCCCTGCCCCAATATGCTTGGCTCCGTTCCTTCCCCTTTAACAGCTGTTCTTCTGTAACATCATTCAGTTTGGAAGAAAGGCCATCCACATGAAAAATTCCTTCCTCTCCCCACGGATGTTGCCCTGACTGGCTGAGCGTGCTCTACCTCTATCCCTCCTTAACATACAAAATCCATCAATCATTGCTGTCATCCTCAGACAGAGGGGAGTGAGGATCATACATTATTTCTAGCTTCTTGATTACCTTATAGAAGAAAGAAGCTACACTAATGTTTCTCTCTATTAAAGTAGACGTTGCAACATTAATCAAAGAAACATTCATGGGAAATACAATGGAACCTCATTATCTGCAGATACCTGAGCTATTTTCTAGCTGGCGTTTTCTCAGGGCAAAGACTTGTATGAAACATGTTCTGGTGTACAACATCTTATTATTTTGTTTCATTTCCATTTTGCCATGATTAAAACAAGAAGATGTTTCTATAGCTATTTGTTGAGCAATTGTTTTAAATCTTGTGCACAAGCATGTCGCCTCATTCGATGTCTAGGAACAATATTCTAGCAGGCAATGGGTAAATGGGTCTTAGTCTCGAACATGAAATAGGCTCGTGGTATTCTGCACTAATTTTTATTTTTCATCGACTTGGAAAGAATTTTTGATTTCAAACTAGGTAAAGCTTAAAATGAGACTAAGAAACAAGTTGACAAAACTTGGATTTGCTCAAGGCTAATTGTCTGTACACATCTATTGGACCACTAGTATTCACTGGAGACTCTTTAATTACATTTATAGAAGCTATATACATTTTTGTGGGAGAGCAGAATTCAGGGCGAGAAATATACAAGAGCCATGAATAGATCTACTATGGAATTCAAGGGAAACATCTTCATCCAGAAAGTAGGAAGATTTTAAAAATTGCTGCTGCATAGAATGGTTGACTTGAAAAGTGTTGATGCTACAGGGAGGATGTTGAGAAACTTGAAAGGGTTCAGAAAAGATTTATGAGGATGTTGCCAGACTTGGAGGGTTTGAGTTATAGGGACAGGTTGAATAGGCTGGACCTATTTTCCCTGGAGCGTCGGAGGCTGAGGGGTGACCTCATAGAGGTTTATTAAATCACGAGGGGCATGGATAGGGTAAATAGGTATGGTCTTTTCCCTGGGGTGCGGGAGTCCAAAATGAGAGGGCATAGGTTTAAGTGAGAGGGAAAAGATACAAAAGGGACCTAAGGGCAATGTTTTCACACAGAGGGTGGTACGTGTATGGAATGAGCTGCCAGAGGAAGTGGTGGAGGCTGGTACAATTACAACATTTAAAAAGAATCTGGATGGGTATGTGAATAGAAAGGGTTTAGAGGGATATGGGCCAAATGCTGGTAAATGGGACTAGACTTATTTAGGATATCTGGTTGGCATGGACAAGTTAGACCAAAGGGTCTGTTTCGGTGCTGTATGTCTCTATAACTCTATGCATTAACTGGGAGCATAAGGGAGAAACAAATGAAAAGTTATGCTGATAGACTGAGATTAAATAACACTGAGAAGGCTAGCATGATGCACAGTCCAGTTGGGCTCAATTGCCTGCTCCTTTGCTGTACTGTTAGGAATTTCCCAGTGTTGCAATAATATCAACTTTAAAAACAGTGGTTTAGCAATAATAGGGCTAACAATCCAGAGGCCCAAGTTAGTGCCCTGGGAACTTGTGTTCAAATCCCACTTTGGCAGTTGGTGGAATTTAAATTGTTTTAATAGAGATGAAATAAAATGCTAATCTGATTAATAATGATGATGAAATCTTGTTTCAAGGACCCTCCTTGTTCACTCATGATCTTCAGGGAATGAAATCGACTGTCTTTACTTAGTCTGGCCTTCACATGATTCCATTACTGACCCTATAAGTGTTCTTTGAAATGGTATTGCAAGCCGTTAGCAAAATCCATTGCATGATTAGGTACTCCGGATAAATCTACACCATGTAGATTGCAGTAGTTCAAGAGGTGGCTCACAAAACCTCTCAAAGGCAATTAGTGATGGGCAACAAATGCTGGACTTGCCAGAAATGCGTACACAATTAATTAGAAGAGAAACAGGCAATGAAACAGTTGTGAGTTCTTTGTTTCTAATCCACACAAAGAAGGCTCCATCTATTTTACTGGATAATGAAGGCTCCATTTCTAATCCTCTGCGGGTGAGTAATTTTGCTTACTTTGTAAAACGCTTTAAATACCATTCAATTAGAATCTTTATCAGAAATATCAGGAATTACTTGACATAACTCTGACTTCACTCATTTAAGAATTGTTTTCTCTAAATGCTGAAATAAAACAAATAACTGTGGATACAGGAGATCTGAAACAAAAACAGAAATTGCTGGAGAAACCCAGCAGGTGTGGCAGCATCGGTAGGAAGAAAGCAGGGTTAACATTTCAAGTTCAGTGACTCTTCATCTGATGTTTTTTTGGTTTGGTTTCTGTAATATTTTCAAATGGTCAGTTATAATTTAGTCAAATACCCTGTATGTCTCATTAAAAGCATGAAATATCTCTTAAGTATGCATTACAAACCATGTTGATAGTCCAGATTATTACTTCAAAGTATAATAAAAGAGGGTAGGCACAAGGAAAATGAATGTAAAGCAAATATAATAACTATTTAATTTGTTCTTCAAAATTGCAATGCAGCATGACTGCATCTGGGTACAAGCATATGCACTCAGCATTAAAGAATAAATGATTGGCACAAATCAGTATAATGTTTTAGTCTTGGCAACATCTTGCAGAACAAATTGAAGACTCAATATTCACAGCTTTGGAATTTCCTGAGGGAATGGAAGAAAAGAATTTAGATGTACAGTGTGCCCTTCATGGCCATAGGAAGCTCCAAAGTGCTCCCTAGTTGTTGATTTGCTTTTCAAGTATAATGGCTGCCAAACTCAGAGCAGGCACAACAGCAGATTTGCATTCAGTGTGGTCCCACAATCAGCAATATGATAAAGGATGAAAACATCTTTGTTATTTGATCTTTAACATTTGGCACTAGTCCCCAGATGTTATCAAGGGGCACTTTGCAGACTCAACAGGGTTGTGCCTGTCATTGTCTTTTCTGGTGATTAGGTTGATGTCAGGTGATCTGTGCGCTTTCAGTTATTTGAGACTTTGTAGCGATTGGTACAACTGAATGGCTTGCTAGCCCATTTCAGGCAGCAATTAAAAGTCAACCACTTTGCTGTGGCTCTAGAGTCACGTGTAGTCCAGACTAGGTGAGGATAGCAAATTTCCTTCCCTCTGGTACTCTGGTGAACTAGATGGGTTTTTTCAACAATTGGCAATGGCGTCATGGTCATCAGTAGATTCTTAATTCCAGTTCTTTTTTCCCTTTTTTTATTAGTGAATTCAAATTACACCATCAGCTGTTAGAGATAAAAGGTACTGCAGATGCTGGAGAATCCGAGATAACAAGCATGGGGCTGGATGAACACAGCAGGTCAAGCAGCA
>JAHRHZ010000266.1:7866350-7899380 GCA_024137785.1 Ginglymostoma cirratum | reverse complement strand
AGCAGGAAAACTTGACGTTTCGGGCCTAAACCCGATTTCTGATGAAGGGTTTAGGCCCGAAACGTCAAGTTTTCCTGCTCCTATGATGCTGCTTGACCTGCTGTGTTCATCCAGCCCCATGCTTGTTACTCCATCAGCTGTGGCAGGATTCAAACTGGGAGTTTCTGGATTAATAGTCTAGCGACAATACCACTAGGCCATTGCCTCCCCCTATTTAGGGGCACGGGGACCTCACAATGCCAAGAAAGCTGTTATATAAATGCACAATATTTCTTTTCCAAACTCACCTTTGATTGGAATCCAATAGCAGTGAATCTGATTTTTGGTTCTTTGTTGTAAAGCAGATTGGGATTTCCAAAAAAATTATAAATGCAAATTGTTTCCTTTTTCTCATCCCTAGATGCACTTGAAAAGATGGTAGTGAGCTGTCTCCTTGAACCACTGCAATCCCATTTGGTGTATTTACACACACAATACTTTATGGAGGGAGTTCCAGGATTTTGACCGAGTGACACTGAGGGAATGGTGATATTTTTCCAATTTAGGATGATCAATGGCTTGGAGGGGCAGCTGATTCTGTTCCCATGTATCTGCTGTCCTTGCCATTGAAGATGGTGGTTGTGAGTTTAGAAGGTGCTCTCTAAAGAGCATTGATGAATTTCTGCGATGCACCTTGAGCTCATAAGGCCATAAAACATGAGAGAGGAATTAGGCTATTCAGACCAGTGGGTCTACTCTGCCATATGACCATGGCTAATATGTTTTTCAACCCCATTCTCCTGCCTTCTCCCCGTAATCCTTGATCCCCTTACTGATCAAGAGCCTGTTTTAATTACACTTTATCGAGCCCTGTCAGCATTCTGTAAGTTTCAATCAGATCCCTCCTCATCGTTCTAAACTCCATCAAGTACAGAACCAGAGTCCTCAACCACCCCTAATATGACGAGCCCTTCATTCCCTGGATCATTCTTGTAAATCTCCTCTGAATCCTCTCCAAGGCCAGCACATCTTTCCCCAGAAAACTGCCCAAAACTGCTCTCGATATTCCAAATGCATTCTAACCAGAACCTTATACAGCGTCAGCAGTGCATCTTTGCTATTGTATTCTATCCCTTTTGAAATGAATAACAACAGTGCATTTGCCTTCCTTACTGCTGACTGAAGCTGCTTGTTAACCTTAATGGATATAAGCCAGACCAGATAATGACAGTATATTCCTTCCATGATAGACGTTAGCAAACCAGATGGTTTTGTTTTGGGATAATCAGCAACAATTTAATGACCACCACTCCTTAGACTAGTTTATAATTCCAGATTGATTAATTGAATTTAAATTTCTTCAGTTCCCATGATGGAATTTGAATCCGTGACATCAGAAACTAAGCTGAGGACTATGGATCATGAATCAATGAATAGGGTGGAATTAGGTTCACAATGAAAGAAGAAGTGAAATTCAGGACAAAGAAAGTTAAATAATTTCACTGGAATGGAAATACCATGTTAAATAGGTGACTGAAAGACAACCATCCAGCAGTTAATCATTCTATAAATAGGTGTGAATGGGATATGTCAAAGCCATCGATTTCATGGATAAATGGAGTATTTCAAACAAAAGCAAGATTTATATGAGAAGCCAATGGAAGAAATAATCACAAAATATTAATTGATGGGGGAAGGTCATTCAGTCCAACTAGTTTAATGCTCGTATAATTCTTGGGATGTGAATCTCTTTGTAAGACCAACAACCCTATTTGCAAACAATTGAGTCGCAAACTAATCCATTTTAGAAGACTGTTGAGAACAAATACGAGGAACTGTGGAACTAGGCACAGTCCTAAAGGACAATCATAAACCTGTTGAATTCTTACAGCAAGAGCTTCATGGTCATTTTCATTTATAGAGTCATAGAGTCATACAGCACAGAAACAGAATCTTCGGTCCAATCAATCAATGCCGAACATAATCCCAAACTAAACTGTCCCACCATATCCCTCCAACCTTTTCCTATTCATGTACTGATCCAATAATCTTTTAAACATTGTAATTGTGCCCACATCCACCACTTCCTCAGGAAGTTCATTCCATACATGAGCCACCCTTTATGTAAAACAAAAAATTTCCCTCACTTTTGTTATTTCTAGATGTTTAAAAACAAAACTGATCCCAAGTGTTCAAACTTTAAAGTCCATGTCACAGCAGAGTCAAGCTGGTGTTAAAGTTGGATGCTGGATGCTGACTCGTCAGGGCCATTTCCCTATGGGGTAGGGTGGTGGGGGAGCTGGGGTCAAATAAAGCAGGTTGACTTGCATTTGACAATCTGCCTCTAGCTTCCTGTAAGCAGCAGGGACCAATTTAATTGCCTGGAGATGACATCCTACTGGTAACCTGGGAAGTTTTGGACTGCACCAAGGACCAGCATTGAACACCTTCTTCATCCTAATTATCATGGATGTTCTAACTGAACAAATGAGACAGCAAGTACCGTGGTCAATAACGTTTGTAAATAGCATCAAGTTGCACGGTGGGGCTTGATGAGAACATGACTGTTTATCTGGACAACTGGAGAAAAATGCTGAAACCGAGAGGTATGAAGATTAATTGAAAAGATGTAGTTTAGACACAATCAGCATGAGCCTCGGGAAGAGAATCAGAGTGAAGATGTTAAGATTATGAAGGTGAACTCGGAAAGATGGAAGTGTGTAAATTAACCAATAAACTAACACCGGTTGGAACAATTGGGAGAAACACAATGAAGTGTCACATAGTAGAAAGGTATTGATGAATCTAAAAGAATGAATTTAAAAGATAACTGTGAGACCAGCCTTGTTGTATGCTGCAGAGATATTGGCAACATCAAAGATAGAAGAATGACAGCTGGATACTAATGAGATATGGATGATAAGGTGGATGCGCGGAGCGATAAGCAAAGATACAATTGGGAGCCAGCTCATTAAGGAGTAGGTAAAGAATGTGGAAGTATCATAGGGAGTAGCTGACAAGAGATTGTCGTAGAGAGAAAGAGAGCTATTTAATGTGGTGTGCTGAGTGATGGAGGTTTAACAGCTAGGAAGGTGAAGGGGAAGACCTAAAACCAAATAGAAAGATATGGGAGAAAATGGAGAGGACTGATCAACCAGCATTGTGATCATGGCAAGAAGAAGAATGCAAAGGTGTAGGGGAAGGTAGTGGAGTTATTGTGGTAACAGTACTGAACTAGTAATCTCGAATCCTGGCTGTACACATGGTTCAGTGTTCAAATCCCACTGTGGCAGATGGTAGAGTTTACATTCAATGAATTTGATAAAATCTCAAAGATAAAGCTAATGATGGCCACAAAACTACAATCAATGGTCATAAAAAATCATCTAATTCACTAATGATTTTCAGGAACAGAAATCTGTTGTCCTTACTTGGTGTGGTCTACTTGTGGCTCCTAACCCGTAGTCATGCAGATGGCCGGTAAATGACCTCGGAGAAATAAACCTAACATGCCACCAAGGGATGGGCAAAAATACTAGCCTTGCCAGTGATGCCCACATCCCATGAAAGAATAGATAAGAAGAAGAAGAAGAAGAAGCTCACATGTGAAAATCAGACCATAGCCTCTGAATAATCTATCTAAGCCTCTGGATAGCTAGTTCAGCGTCATAACCATGCTACTACAACACCTATTTGAAGATCCTTAGGCTTTTTTTTTCATATACAAATTCATCTGGCTTGAAGTGCAGCTGAAATAAGAGAGACGTTTGCAAGAAATTCCGGCTCATCTACAAAGAAATTTAAATGGTCTGAGCATGTAGTTAATTATCCACTTAAGTCAAAAACACAGACTAACTTTTTACATCAAGAAATATGGATTAGATTGATTTGAGAAGAGCGAACATGAAGTTCACTGCTTTGCAAATTAAGTGGCACAAATTTTCTAATGCATATACATTTCTCATAATTTTTCCTCATGCTTCACCTCTCTTCCTTTGTTTAACAACAATCATTAATCAGGCAACTCCCCAGAGATAGTTAATGATCTTTTAGTTATCTCATAACTATAGAATGTCAAGGACACCACAAACTGAACCACGTCCTTGATCCTATTCAGTTCATTTCTCATAAAAGAATATTTCTGTTGTGCAATTCAAGACCCCATTTTATCATAATTGACAGATGTTTAGATCTGGACATTGCCTTTGCTAGGTACGGGAATGAAAGACAAGACAATTGGCCTAAACACTTTCTTGCTTTTCTGATACATATTTTTGATTTGGATTTTGATGCGATGCTAAATTATTTCCGAGTCTTACTTGGACCAATTATAAACTGGTATGTTAACCAATGCTCAATTTGGGGTGGACCAGAGTCACTCAATCCTGACTTTGATCTAAAGATTGACTGAAGTGTTAAATTCCTGAGGTGAAGAGACGGTGACCGCCCTGGACTTTGAGGCCTCATTTGACGTAATGTTGCCTCAAGGAGCCCCACTAAATTGAAAGATCTGCCAATTGAAGTCACAGGGAACGTGGGGAAATCATCCCTCCACTGATTGCTTTTATAACTAACATGAAAGAAATGATTATGACTGTTACAGACTTATCATTGTAACCTCAGGATATTGCTACAGGACTTTCTCAAGGTAACAGTCCAGGCCCAATCATCTTCAATTGGTTCAACAATTGAAGTCCTTCCATTCATGACTGTGTCTACCAGTCGCTGCTCAAAGCGATACTTATGGTGCAGATGAAGGCCATTAAGTCATTTAGTTCATGTTAACTGCTATTGGAATAATTCAGTTGGTCCTACTCCCCCTATCAATCCCCACAACCCTCAAATTAAGACACAGAAAACAAAACAGCATGTGCCTGGATATAGCACAAACTAGACAACATTCAGGCTTGGGATGATAGTTGGCAAGTAACATTCATACCACCCAAGTCCCAGGTAATGATCATCTTCAACAAAGAGAGAAGTTTCTCCTTGACATTCAACAGCACTATCATTGCCAAACATTTCACCCCCAACATGTCAGGGATTACTGTTGACCAGAAACTTAATTAGACCAGTCACATAAATACTGTGCCGTAACATAGCACCGCATAACACACAGCATTAATTCCTGCCAGGCCAAGGAGAATGCCAGGCAGACACTGAAAACAACATTGTGTCCTGCGTGTGCATTGAGTACTGGAAAGCATGTGATGTCCCTTACTGCAGAGACAATTGTGGGTGTTCAGATCATGAGAAATGTGACCTGAATGATGTATGTGCAATCAAAAACTACTAAGTGGATCACTGTAAAAGGAAAAGAAGCAAATGTATGTGATTTATGCTTTCCACTTCCTGGCGCTGCCTCCATTTCTTCCCATTACTACTTGAAGGTTCTGAGGTGCACCAGTTAACAACTGGTGCCATCAATTAATATAGCTCAGAAGGTGGCTATTTGGCTGATAGAGTCTGCACCTACTCTTTCCAAGAGCGTTTTAATTAATCCCAATCCCTTGCTTCTTCCCCAGATCCCTGTGATTGTTTCTTTAAATATTTGTTCAATTCATTTTGAAGGCTGGTCAAATAGTATTGAATTTGTATTTTCTCTATCAGTTTGTAGATTCTATGTCCTAAATGCTTATTGGCTGTTAACATTTCTCCTCATCCTCACTTACCTTTTGTTAGCCATATATCATGAAGTTGTGCCTTCTGATTTTTGACTTATCAGCCAATGGACATTTGCTTTAAAACCATTAAGAGTTTAAAAGTAAAGGAATACTTGTGATTAAGTCTCAATTGGAATATTTTGTCCAATTCTGGGCACTCCTGTTATATTTGGGATAGCTAGTTAAAGGAAGAAACGAGATCCAGTCTGCTTGAAATTGATATATTCACCAAGACGAACAGGACAGGTATACATCCCTAACACCATTCTACTCCTGTGTTTGCATATGCTCAAGTAACTGTCCAATCAATGCCTCTACCTGTTTGTATTTCAAATAATTTAATGGAATTAACAACCACATTTTTGGAAGAATGTAACACCTTCAGAGAGTTTGCAAAAAAACGTTGCAGATAATATTTCTGGGGATGTGACATCAGTCTTTTGGATCATAGGAATTTCGGACTTGGGAGCAAGAGTAGGCCATTCTATGTTCTGTGTAACAGCAGGTCACAGACAGGGTATTCAGCAATAAATAACTCACCTCCCCACTTCCCAAAGCTAGTCCACAATCTACAAGGCACAATTAAGAATGAGATGGAATGTCATCCACTTGCCTGGATGGGTGCAGTTACTACACTCAAGAAGTTCATTAGCATCCAGGTCAAAGCAAGCCTTAACCACTCACTCCCTCCACCACTGATGTTCAAGGGCAGCAGTGTGCATTATCTACTAGAGACCTGCAGCCACTCACCCAGGTTCCTTCGTCAAATTGGAAATCTGCTGGTAAATTCTACCGCCTAGAATAACAGGAGCTGCAGGCACATAGGAACAGAAACACCTTCATATTTCCCTCCTCTTCAATCCCAACTTGGAACTCTATCACTATTCCTTTGCTATGGTGGGTCAAAATCCTAAAATTCTCTCCATATAGCTCTGTTGTTGTGTCTTTCTCAGACAAACTGTGGTATTTCCAGCAAGGGGCTCACTACCAGCTTATCCATTTCTGTGCTATCTGACTCTATGACTGTATTACTCCACCATAACTGCCCTTAAGAAGATGTCAGTTAGAGAGGGCAATAGAGTCAGAGAGTCATACAGCACGGAAACAGATCCTTCAGTCCAACTCATCAGCATCAGATATCCCAGTCCCATCTGCCAGCATTTGTCTCTATATCCCTCTAAACCCTTTCTATTAAAATAGGAAGTTTACAAGTTTTACAAGTTGTAATTTTACCAGCCTCTACCACTTCATCTGGCAGCTCATTCCATACACACACCACCCTCTGCATGAAAAAGTTGCTCCTTAGGTCCCTTTTATATCTTTTCCCTCTCACTTTAAACCTATGCCCTCTTGTTTTGGACTCCCCAACCTGAGGAAAAAGACATAGAAAATGGAACAGTACAGCACAGCACAGGGTCTTCGGTCCACGATGTTGTGCCGACTTGTTATCCTACTCTAAGATCAAACTACCCTGAGTACCCTACATTTTACTATCATCCATGTGCCTTTCCAAGAGTCGCTTATATGTCCCTAATGTATCTGACTCCACTACCACTGCCGGCAGCGCATTCCACATGCCCACCACTCTCTGTGTGAAGAACCTACCTCTGACATCTCCCCTATACCTTTCTCCAATCACCTTAAAATTATGTCCCCTTGTGATATCCATTTCCGTCCTGGGAAAAAGTCTCTGGCTATCCACTCTATACTTTCCTCTCATCATCTTGTACACCTCTATCAAGTCATCACTTCTTCATTCTAATGAGAAAAGCAAAGACCTTGGCTATTCACCCTATCCATACCCCTCATAATTTTACAAACCTCGATAATGTCACCTCTCAACTTCCAAGGGTCCTGGGAAAATAGCCACAGCTAAGTCAGTCTTTCACTGTAACGCAAACTCTCCAGTCCTGGCAACGTCCTCGTGAATCTTTTCTGCTGGTCTTGTTACATTCCATGAATGAATCAGACAGAGAAAGCTGTTTGGTCTCAATCCATCTCCAGTGTGAATTCAGCTTGTCTTTTCAGCTTTAATCTCTAATTGACTAATGGCTCATCAAATATAAATTTTGGACTCCAAGCAACATAAAGTCCTGCAATTTCTTTTGATGTTTAAACATCATTTGGCTCATAGTCAGTGCATTCTCTTTGAACTAACTTTCATCTATCGCTCTTGGCCTTATGGGACATACAGAAATATAATCGCCAATTATAGACAGACTTTTTTTTATTAGTTCATGTGATGTGAGTTTCATTGGTATTGCCAACATTTATCTTCTCTTCTCAACGGAGAGTATTTTGCAATACCAAAGATAGAACCATGTGACATCAGTACTTCAGTTAGGAAATTGTTAAAATGGGAATTGTAACAGTGTGGAAACAGAATCAACTCTACAAGTAACTTTCAAAGAGCTCACATTGGTATAACGGAGCAAATGGTCTTCTTTTGTGATCCATCCTTCTAAAACTTAATGATTAGGTTAATTTCAGAAACAGCAAGCCCCCTCTTTAACAATGCAAAGGGTGGGTGTGCTTATAACTTCTGAAATGAGTGTGTCATTCCTAGTGATAGTAGGCCATGTACAGTACAGGGATGTTTTGCGACAATTGCACAGGGCTTTGATGAGACCATACCTGTGAGAAGTTTTGATCTCCCCCTATCTGAGGAAGGGTGGTCTGGCTATGAAGGGAGTACAACAAAAGTTTATCGGACTGATCCCTGGGATGGTAGGACTGACATTGGTTAGAGACTGGGTTGGTTAGGATTATATTCACGGGAACTTTTGAAGAAAGAAGGAGGATCTCATTGAAACCAATAAAATTTGAATGGGACGAGTTAGGGTAAATGCAGGAAGGATGGCCCAGATGGCCAGCCAGTCCAGAGCTAGGATTTGGTTCACTCAGCTTGCTGGATGGCTGGCCTGTGATGCCAATAGTGTAGTTTCAATTCCTGCAGTAGCTAAGGTTGTCATGTAGGGTTCTCCTTCCTGGCCTCTCCCCTTGCCTGAGGTATGGTGGCCATCAGGTTTAACATCCATCAGTTGTGTGTCCCTCTTTAATCACAGAGCAGCCCTTTGGTCTGGTAAGACTATGGTGATTTTATTTTTTTTGCAGGTTCTTGTATTGTCTGTCATGTTTCGTAAAGTTGAGAACACTATATTCTTTATCAACTGGTCTCTCCACCTGCCCTGCCACCTTTAATGATCTGTGCATTTATTCATCCAGGTTGATCTATTCCTTCATTTTCTGACAAACTGTATCCCTTATTCAATGTTTTCTGTTCATGTTCTTCCCACCAAAATGCATTACCACCCTTTCCTTTGAATTGAACATCTTCTCTCCAATTTGCCAAATTGCCTACGGTCTTTTGTACTTCCACACTGTCCTCCTCAGTTTTTAATGCTTCCAAGTTTTGGATTATCCACAAAGTTTGAAATTGGCCCCGGCATATCAGAATCCAGATCATTGATATGCGTCAGAAAAAGCAAGAGTCCCAATAGCAACTTCTAGGGAAGTCCACTACAAGCCTTCCTGTAGTCTAAAAGATAAAATCTGTTAACAATTGCTGTCAATTTCTTGTCACGCAGCCAATTTTCTATCTATATAGTTGCTGTCCCTTTATTCCATGAGATATAACTTTTCTCAGAAGTCTGTCATGGGGCACTGTACCAAATCTGTTTTCAAAGTCCATGTAACCCATCTCAACAGCATGACCTTTATTGACCCTTTTGGTTGTCTCTCACAAACTCCAATAAATTTTTAAACTATGATCTCCCCTTGAGAAATCCATATTGGTTCTCCCTAATCAGCTCACCTTTTTCCATATTACTTCCATTTTTAACTGGATTATTTTTTCTAGGATGTCTGGGAACGCATTTACTAGACAATCTTAATGGTTCAGACAGCTAGGGAAAGGAGGAATGTCAAGGCTAAGGCTTCCTAATTGAAGGATTATGTGACTGAGGGAAGAACGTTGCCAAAGAGTTTGGGGGAATTCTCTAGTTTTCTTTGAACAGTACCCTAGGATGTTCAGTGTCATTAATTATGTTGCTGGTATAAATAAAGGATCTGACTGAGGACAGTTGGCAAAAAAGGTGAAAAAGTGAGGAACAAACTTACATAGTAATTTGTTGTGATTTGAAGTGAGCTATCTGAAAGAGCAGTTATTGGCCTTGGCATAGAAGCTGCATTCAATCAATTGTGGAATCAATGAGGATTAGCAAAACTGGAATCAATGGGAATCAGGGGACAAGTCTCTGCTGGTAGAAGTCATGCCTAGCACAAAGGGAAATGGTTCTGGTTATTGGAAGTCAAGCATCTCAGCTCCAGGACATCATTGCAGGAGTTCTTCAAGATTATGCCCCAGCCCTCGTCATCTTCAGTTGTTTCATCAATGACCTTCGCTCCACCATAAGAGGAGAAGTGATTATGTTCACTGATGGTTGCACAATGTTCAGCACCATTTATCACTCCTTGGATGCTTAAGTAGCTCATGTTGATTTGCAGAAAGACCTGGACAACATCCAGGCTTGAGCTGATAAATGGCAAATAACATTCTCACTACACAAATGCCAGTCAATGGTTTTCTCCAGCAAGACAGAATCCAACCCCCAGCCCTCGGCACTCAATGGCATTACAACTGCTGAATTCTTCATTCATTCTAGGCATTAACATTAACCAGAAGCTTAACATGAACTGGCTATATAACTGTGGTAACAGAGCTGTTTAGAGACTTGGAACTATGCGCTCATTAACTTGCCTCCTATCTACCCAAAGCTTGTCCATCATCTACATAGCTCAAGTCAGGAGTGTCAGGGCAGCTGCATCAACACTCAAGAAGCTTGACACCATCCAGGACAAAGCAGCTCACTTGACTGGCACCACATCCAGCACACATCATATTTACTTCGTCCAACAAAATCATCCAAACCTTCAGCCACTACTATCAAGAAGGACAAGGACAGCAGATGCATGGGAACACCACCAGATTGAAATTAGATCGAGTATAATGGACGTGGGAACAAATGGAAATGTGGAGTTAAGGCCGAAGGTCAACAATGATTATTTTTAATGGTTGAGCGACTTGTGGGGTCATATAGTTTATCCTGCTCCTATTTCTTTAGTTCTTACGTTCTTAATCTTTTTCAAGGGGAGTCAATGCCCTAGTGGTATTGTTGCTAAACTATTAATCCAGTGATCGAGGCTACAGTTCTGGGGACTCTTAACCAACCCTCCGGGCAATTAGGAATGGGCAATAAATGCTGGTCTGGCCAGCGAAACCAAAATCCTATGAATGAATTAAAAAAAACTCTTGGTAGGAAGTGACAAAGTCTCTTCACTAATTACTACGGAATGTATAGGGAACAACCTTGTTCAAGCCCATATCTCGGGCAGTAAGTGTGTACAATTGGGAACATTTACAACTGCTGGTGACAGTGGATGCTTCCATTAAAAAAAAAAATGAAAAAAGAAGCAGCTGCTGATTTTAGTGCTATCTACGTTTTCCACCCAGCAAAAGGAAAAATTTATTAGTGCTAATGCTCTGTCATTATTTTCACAACCGCTGCTTAATAAAGTCAATTAAGGGCAATGACTCTCTGGGCCAGTTGGTTTTGTACTCCACTGAGTGCAATAAATTCTCTGAACCTTCTTGCAGCTCCTGGTCTAAAGCATGTTACTGACATCTCCAGTGGAAGTAAACACGCCAATACGCTGGGGCCAGGAAAGCCATGTATCAGACGGAAAAGGGAGTTGGAGGCACAACATTTGGTAAAGGCCAGAGCAGAAAATGGAAAAACAAAGTTATGCATTAAAGAGAGGCGGAAGACTGTTGCCGAAACATGTGTATTAATAAAGAGCAAAAACAAATCCAGACAAGCAACATCAAACTGTGTTTGATTCCAGGACGCAGCAGGCTCCTACCGCCCCCTGGATCATGACCCCACCCCCGAGCACCAAACCATCATCTCCCAAACCATCCACAACCTCATCACCTCAGGTGACCTACCACCCACCGCCTCCAACCTCATCGTTCCCCAACCCCGCACCGCCAGCTTCTATCTCCTTCCCAAAATCCACAAACCTGAATGCCCTGGTCGACCCATTGTCTCCGCCTGCTCCTGCCCCACCGAACTCATCTCCCCCTACCTAGACTCCATTTTCACCCCCTTGGTCCAGGAACTCCCTACCTACGTCCGTGACACTACCGACGCCCTCCACCTCCTCCAGAACTTCCAATTCCCTGGTCCCCAACACCTCATTTTTACTGTGGACGTCCAGTCCCTATACACCTGTATTCCCCATGCTGATGGCCTAAAGGCCCTCCGCTTCTTCCTATCCCGCAGAACTGACCAATCCCCCTCCACCGACACCCTCATCTGCTTAGCCGAACTCGTCCTCACCGTCAACAACTTCTCTTTCAATTCCTCCCACTTCCTACAGACAAAGGGGGTGGCCATGGGTACCCGCATGGGCCCAAGATATGCCTGCCTCTTTGTAGGTTATGTGGAACAATCCCTCTTCCGTACCTACACTGGCCCTAAACCCCACCTCTTCCTCCGTTACATTGATGACTGTATCGGCGCTGCCTCGTGCTCCCACGACGAGCTCGAACAGTTCATCCACTTCACCAACACCTTCCACCCCAACCTGAAGTTCACCTGGACCATCTCCAACACTTCTCTCTCCTTCCTGGACCTGTCTGTCTCCATCTCGGGTAACCACCTAGAAACCGATGTCCATTTCAAGCCCACTGACTCCCACAGCTACCTGGAATACACCTCCTCCCACCCACCTTCCTGCAAAAATGCCATCCCCTATTCCCAATTCCTTTGCTTCCGCCGTATCTGCTGCCAGGATGAGACATTCCACTCCCGTACATCTCAAATGTCCTCATTCTTCAAGGACCGCAACTTCCTCCCCACAGTGGTCGAGAATGCCCTCGACCGTGTCTCCTGCATTTCCCGTAACTCATCCCTCACACCCCGTCCCCGCAATAACAACCAAAAAAGAATCCCCCTCATCCTCACGTACCACCCCACCAACCTCCGGATCCAACGCATCATCCTCCGACACTTCCGCCATCTGCAATCTGACCCCACCACCAAAGACATTTTTCCCTCCCCACCCTTATCTGCTTTCCGGAGGGACCACTCCCTCCGCGACTCCCTTGTCCTCTCCACACTCCCCTCCAGCCCCACCACACCCGGCACTTTTCCCTGCAAGTGCAGGAAGTGCTACACCTGCCCCCACACTTCCTTCCTCACCCCAATCCCAGGCCCCAAGAAGACTTTCCACATCAGGCAGATGTTCACCTGCACATCTGCCAATGTGGTATACTGCATCTGCTGTACCCGTTGTGGCTTCCTCGACATTGGGGAAACCAAGTGGAGGCTTGGGGACCGTTTTGCAGAACACCTGTGCTCAGTTCGCAACAAACAACTGCACCTCCCAGTCACGAACCATTTCAACTCCCCCTCCCACTCCTCAGACGACATGTCCATCCTGGGCCTCCTGCAATGCCACAGTGATGCCGCCGAAGGCTGCAGGAACAGCAAATCATAGTCAGCCTGGGAACCCTGCAGCCCAATGGTATCAATGTGGATTTCACAAGCTTCAAAATCTCCCCTCCCCCAACCGCATCCCAAAACCAGCCCAGCTCGTCCCCGCCTCCCTAACCTGTCCTTCCTCTCACCTATCCCCTCCTCCCACCTCAAGCCCCACCCCCATCTCCTATCTACTAACCTCATCTCGCCCCCTTGACCTGTCCGTCCTCCCTGGACTGACCTATCTCCTCTCTATCCCCCCACCTACACTCACCTTTACTGGCTCCATCCCCGCCTCTTCGACTTGTCTGCCTCTTCTCCTCTTATCATCTCCTCTATCCATCTTCTATCCGCCTCCCCCTCTCTCCCTATTTATTTCAGAACCCTCTTCCCCTCCCCCATTTCTGATGAAGGGTCTAGACCCGAAACGTCAAGCTTTCCTGCTCCTATGATGCTGCTTGGCCTGCTGCATTCATCCAGCCCCACACCTTGTTATTTCAGATTCTCCAGCATCTGCAGTACCTTTTATCTCTGATACAACTAGGGCATACTAAAATAAATAAGAAATACATCTGAAGAAGGGCCCTTAGTTGAGGGGTGACCTTACAGATTTTTATAAAATAATGAAGGATATAGATAAGGTGAATGGTAGGTGTCTTTTCCCTAGGGTGGGCTGTTTCAAGACTCGGGGGCATATTTTTAAGGTGAAATGAGAACGATTTAGAAAAGTATTGAGGGGCAATTTTTTTACACTGAGAGTAGTTCATGTGTGGAATGAACTTCCAGAGGAAGTGCTGGATATGGGTACAGTTACAAGGTTTAAAGTACACTTAGATAAGTGTAGATACATGAATAAGAAATGTTTGGAGGGATATGGGCCAAGCACAGGCAGGTCGGACTATTTTAGTTGGGATTATGGTCGACATTGACTGGTCGAAGTGAAAGGTCTGTTTCCCTGCTGTATGACTGTATGACTCAAAACATTGAGTTGCTGAGTTTCTCTCGCAATTTCTGTTATTGTTAAACAAAGACATAGTTTGGTTTTAAAGAAATGGGAAGTAGAGAGATGGAGAATTCTGGGAGAAGATTTCAGAGCTTAGACACAAGGCATCACAAGGCACAGCTGCTAATGGTGGTATGATGAAAATGAGGGATGCATAAGAAGCTGGAATTGGAAATTTTAATGACTTCAGCATGTTTTGTAGCAATAAAGTAGGCTGCAGAGATTTTTTTTTAATTCATTCATGGGATAAGGGCATCTTGGACTAGGCCAGCATTTATTATCCACCCCTAATTGCCCAAATGGCAGTTGAGAGTCAATTACTTTGCTTTTGGTCTGGAGTCACATGTAGACCAGGCTGGGTAAGGATGGCAAATTTTCTTCCCTGGAGGGGATTCGAGAACCAGATGGTTTTCCTGACAATTGGCAATGGTTTCATAGTCATCATTATATTCTTAATCCCAGATTTTTCTTTTTGAGATCAAATTCCACCAACTGCCATGGCAGGACTCGAATCTGGGTCCCCAGGATATTATCTGGGTCTCTGGGTTAACATTCCAGTAAAAATACCACTAGGCCATCACCTCCCGGTAGACAGGTAATGTTGAGGCCATGGAGGGAATTGAAAGCGGGAATGAAAATTTGAATATTTTGGTGTTGTTGGACTGGGAGTCAATGTAGATAGACAAACGGATCATTGGTGAGTAATTAGGGCTTGGTAGGAGCCAGGATATAGATTGTGGCGTTTAGGATGATGGTTTTGAAAACTGGGATGGTGTTCTTGAACGTAGGATCAGACATAAAGAACACAGAGGCATAGTGCTTATGTCACTGGATTAGGTACATTAATTGTCCTGAGAGGTGAGTTATACTCGGCAGCCAGATGAATTTAAACTCCATTAATAAGTATGGAATAAGGGGCTAGGTTCAATACCAATCACCATAAAAGCCCTTTCAGCACATTTTGGGACACCTCAAGTATTTCCCTTCTTTTATAGTTTTCATCCATAAAGGAGCCAAGAGATAGGAAAATAGATTGATAAAATAGGAAAGGTTTGGAGGGATATGTGCCAAATGCAGGCAGTTGGGACTGGCTTAGTTTGGGAAACTCGGTTGGCATGGACAAGTCGGACCGAAGGGCCTGTTTCCGTGTTGTATGACTCTACGACTCAGTCAGATCAGAGATGATACTAGTGAATACTGGGGAGGTAGCAGCATAGTGGTCATTTCTTTGGGTTAGTAATCCAGACCGTCCAGGCTAATCCTCCGGGGACATTGGTTTGAATCCTGCCATGGCAGATGGTGTAAATTTGAATTGAATAACAATCTGAAATTTAATTTGGCCTTGCAGCAACCATGAGTCAGTTGTTGCAAAAACCCATCTGGTTCACTAATGTGCTTCAGGGATGGAAATCTGCCAGTTTTACCCAGGTTGGCCTATGTGTGACTCCAGACTCCAGGCTCAAAACTGCTTTCTGGGCAATAAATGCTGCTGTGACCAGTGAGACTCACACAAATTAGTAAATTAAAAAAATTATAGTCCTTTTCTGCCCTTATTCTTGCATGGAATGTGGACGTTGCTGGTGGGGCCAGAGTTTGTTGTCCATAACTAATTGCTCTTGAACTGATTGGCTGTCTTGGACGTTTTAGAGGACAGTTCAGAGTCAAACACATTGCTGTGGGTCTGGGGTCACATGTACACCAGACTGGGTAAGGATGGCAGATTTCCTTTACTAAAGCACATTTGTGAACCAGATGGGTTTTTATAACAACTGATGGTAATTCAGTGGCACCAATGGTTTCAATTGCACAATTATTAATTCAATTTAAATTCTACAAGCTGTCTTAGAGAGAGTTGAACCGATATCCCCAGAGCGTTGGGGCTCCGGCTTACCAGCCAAGAGTCATGACTACTGTTCCACCATCTCCCCATCCATAAGGGGGTGAATCGCCTCCCCTTGCTCCTATTTCCTTTTATCATCTGTGAGACAGTTGGAATTGTGAAGTGCACCATCTGATGGCTAATTTTCTTGCTTACTTTTTCTGACCTAGTTTTGTCACAAGCTTCCAACATGCGTGTTACTGCTCATCTCTCGTTAAAATGCTGAGTTTTCAACTTTTTTTCCAGTTTAATACGTTTCCCTCAAGGGGTTACTGTGATACACAAAGAATAACGATCTACATTAGCTTTCAGAACAGCAGTAACAAGGATTTTAATTAGGGGAAAAGATCATATCAGAAGTAGCACTCGAATAATTGCAGGGAATACAATTTGCTGAATGAAATGAGAAGTAATCAACTTACAATAACGTAAATTGAATGGGGGGCGCACAAATACTGAACTGGTGTCATGCTCAATTATTGTCTCTGGTACCAAATGCATTAGCATTGTGAACTGAGGCCATAAGTAGGCAGACTGATGCAGATACAATCGAGCGAGATTAATTGTTCAAGACAATATTCAGCTACACTTTTCAGTGTTGTCAAGTGGGACATTTTGCCCAAACTTGTTTACTTAACTGTTACAACTGAAAGGGCACTTCTATCTAACTGAGAGGTTCAGGAGGTCAGGAGCGGTGGAAGAAGCTCGAAGGAATTTAAGTGATCACACGAAAATAAAAGCAGATTACCGTGGATGCTGGAGTGCTGGATAATCTCAGCGGGTTGACAACATCCCACGGAGATCAAAACAGAATTAAGGTTTTGAGTCCAGTGGAACTCTTCTTCAGGAGTGAAGGGAGGTAGTTCTACCAGACATTTCTAGACCCTGCTGAGTTTTAAAGCACTTTCAGTTTTCATTTCAGTGACTTGGAGACAATAAGGACTGCAGGTGCTGGAAGCCAGAGTATATAGGTGTGAGGCTGGAAAAGCACAACAGGTCAGGCAGCATGCGAGAAGCAGGAAAGTCAATGTTTCCGGTCAAAACCCAAGGATCCTTGGATACTAAATAAAAGCCAAAAGACCTGCAGATGCTGTAAATCAGGAACAAAAACAAAGTTGCTGGAGAAGCTCAGCAGGTCTGGCAGCATCTGTGAAGAAGAGTTAATGTTTTGGGTCCAGTGATCCTTCCTCAGAACAGTTCTGAGGAAGGGTCACCGGACTCGAAACTTTAACTCTGTTGATGCTGCCAGACCTGCAGAGCTTCTCCAGCAACTTTGTTTTTGATTCTTGGATACTGTCTGACCTGCCGTGCTTTTCCAGCCTCACACCTCTTCATTTGACTGAGCGCACTGTTGTTTCTAATTGTTAAGTGGACAGTTTTCAGAAGGAACACCTTAACCTCCTCCCTTATTTATAAATCGAACAGGGTGGAATTAAATATAGAGTCATTGTCAATAGAGATGTGCAACACAGAAACAGACCCTTCAATCCAATGGATCGATGCTGTCCAGATATCCGAAATTATTCTCCTTCCATTTGCCAGCATTTGGCCCATGTCCCTCTAAACTCTTCCTATCATGTACCCATCCAGATGCCTTTTAAATATTGTAATTGTACCAACCTCCACCACTTCCTCTAGCAGTTCTTTCCATACATGCACCACCCTCCTCATGAAAATGTTGCCCCTTAGCTCCGTTTTAAATCTTTCCCCCATCACCTTAAACCTATGCCCTCTAATTTTGGACTCCCCTACTCTGGGGAAAAGACCTTGCCTATTCACCTTATCCATGCCCCTCATGATTTTATAAACCTCAATGAGGTCATCCCTCAGCCTCCGACTAAGCCTTAGCCTTCCAGGGAAAATAGCCCCAGCTTATTTAGCCTCTCCCTGTTGCACAAACCCTCCAACCCTGGTGACATCCTTGTAAATCTTTTCTGAATGCATTCAGGTTTAACAACATCTCTACTGTAGCAGGAAGACCGGAATTGAACATAGTATATGGGCATGGATGCAACATCACTGTTTTCACTGAGGCTGCCTGTAATCTCTCCATCTCTCAGTCAATTGGTTGGCCTTAGTAGATTTGAATTAAGGATTTGGTGTGGTAGAGAGATAAAAGGTACTGCAGATGCTGGAGAATCCGAGATAACAAGCATGGGGCTGGATGAACACAGCAGGTCAAGCAGCATCATAGGAGCAGGAAAACTTGACGTTTCGGTGTGGTACATGGGTCTAATATCTATTTGCTAACTGACATGCTTACTGACACCAACACTCTGATAATGATTTCCGATTACACATGCTCATCACCAACTATTTCCAAATATGCATACGTACACACACGCATGAGCATTGTGAAGCCAGCTTTCAAAAATATAAATAAAACGTCCATTAACACTTTATTCATTTCACCAAATATATTTTTTCATTTTTTGTGGCACCCTTTATTTAGCTATATATACGAGTGATATCATTGTTAGTGCGCATGTTCCTGGTCATCAAGTACCGATTATGCTAATAGACAGGCCACAACATCAGTGAAATTAAATGACACCAGTTTTCATGGGACTGGGACCTAATGCAATTTCAACCATACATGCAGCTCTGCTGTATGCAGTTAGTAGATGGTGAGGTGATGTTATCGCTAGACCATTAGCTTAGTAACCCAGGTGATGTTGTGGGGGCCTGGGTTCAAATCCTGCAATGGCAGATAGAATTGGGAGTCTAATAATGGTCATGAAACAATTAAAAACTGAAAGAACTATGGATGCTGGAGATCAAAAACAGAAATTGCTGAAAAAACTCAGCAGGTCTGGCAACATGTGTGGAGGGAAAATAAGAGTTAAAGTTTCAGTTCTGATGAAGGGTGACCGGACCTGAAACGTTAATGCTGATTTTCTCTTCACAGATGCTGCCAGACCTGCTGAGCCTTTACAGCAACTTCTGTTTTTGTTAACATTTCAGGTCTAGCGATCCTTCCTCAGAACATGTTCTGAGCAGTTTCTGCTTTTGTTGTTGATGATGAAACAATTGTTGGGGGTGGGGGAGGTGGGTTCCCATTTGATTCAGTCATGAGAAGGAAACCTGTTAACTTTATCCGGTCTGGCCTATATGTGACACCAGATCCACAGCAATATGGTTGACTCCTAGCTTTTTATTCAGAAAATTAGAGTGGGCAATAAACGTTGGCCTAGCCAATAATGCCTACAGCCTTTGAACGAGTAAAGGGGGAAAAATATTTGTAGTGTGTGCTAAGGATGACCGATCCTCAACTATCTCCACCTCTCAGAACCTGCTGCTAACAATACATGTTGCTACGTTACCAGCAAATGGATTATTTTCTGTTCTGAATTCCACACAAGTCCAATGTCACACTTCAAGCCTACTTCGTTGGCTCCCAGAATTTCAGTCTGCTGCGCAAGATATTAAAGTATTGCTGTGGTATACGGTAGTGAAGTGGTTATCTTACTGTGTCAGTAATCCAGATGGTTGGACTAATGGATCAAAAGAGTTCTAATCCCACCATGGGGGTTGGGGACTTCAAATTATTTAATGCTCAGGTCAGTAATGGTGACTGCAGAATTCCCAGACTATTGCAAAGAGTCTATTTACTTCAGCAATTTACTTTTCAGAAAGGAAATTTGCTGTTATTACTTATTCTGATTTTTAAGGTGTACACTCTTAAATGATTTACCATGTCATTTTGTGGTTTTTAACAAGGAAGCTTACTGCTACTTCTTGATGGGCAATTAGGGATTGGTAATAAATGCAGGCCTTGTCTGCAATGTCCACATTCCACAAATAAATAAAAAAGGCTGTCCCTGATGGAGGTTAATGAAAATAAAAATCAGACTGTTTCTTTCATAGGTGAACAAACTTCAAGATCAGTTTTACAAAGCTGTAAGTTGAAAATCTATCTTAGTACATTACCTCACCCATGATCTGAACTTTTCTAAGTCAATCAAAGTCTTATAAACATTCATTAGACGTGGTGCACTTACTAAACTTAACAACTAAAACCAAGACCCCATCTCTGTTATCCACGTTTTATGTTGTAATCTGTTGCAGAAAGCCATTAACACTCTGAAAATTGGTTTCTGCCATTACCGACTACAACTTACCAGGTGAACACTAAGGTTACAAGGCCCCAAAAATGATGGAATAAAGTTGGTCTTCTTTCGAGAAGTATAAGGTGTATTTGTTCTAATAAATCTATGTTAGCCATAAGGATATCCATTTTCTGACTACTTTAGAGATGGGTCACTTCTCCTGTGCCTTTTGAAACAACTGCCAAGTTTGTCTTTTTACCAGTGAGATGTTGGATTTTGCATGCGTTTTCTGCCTCATCAAATTTCCCAGAATTATAGATTCATATGATTTGTAAATACATTGTACAGTTAAGAGCAATGCATCCAATTGACAAAGAATCCGAGAGGGACCTGGTTATTCATTAACACAAGAGAGTCAGACTTTGTACAAGGGACAGAGGCTCAGTACCCAAAAACCTCAGTTCACCTAAAAAGTACACCTAGAAAGCAAGCTTCAACGTGACCCTGCTCAGGTCATGCCAATACAGGCACAAAGGTATGATAAAATTTGAAAAATTTCAGCTTCACCAGAATGGACTCTGGTGGACTATTATGATGGCCGCCAAGGGTTGAGGTGACTTTGCAACTTCAAGAGATGAACAAGCTTTCTAGGAAACTGTGAACTGGATTATACAACTGGAACTGTTGGTCTCCCCCCCATGCTATGTCATGTTTGCTAGTTGAGCCATGGAATCATAGAGATGCACAGCATGGTAACAGACCCTTCAGTCCAATTCATCCATGCTGACCAGATATCCTAAATTAATCTAGTCCTATTTGCCAGCATTTTGCCCATTTCCCTCTAAATTTTTTCTTTACATGTAACCATCCAGATGCCTTTTAAATGTTATAATTGGACCAGGTGCCACCATTCCCTCATTCCATTCACACATCAACCTCTGTGTGAAAAAGTTGTCCCTCAGGTCCCTTTAAGATACTTACTCTCTCATCTTAAACCTATGCTGTATATTGTTGGACTCCCACACCCTGGGAAAAAGACTTTGGCAATTGACCCTATCCTTGCCCCTCATGATTTTGTAAGTTTCTATAAGATCACTCCTCAACCTCCCACATTCCAGAGAAAATAGCCTCAGCCTATTCAGCCTCTCATTATGGCTCAAACCCTCCAACTCTTGCAGCATCCTTGTCAATCTTTTCTGAGCCCCTTCAAGTTTAACAACATCTTTCCTACAGCAGGGAGACTAGAACTGAGTGCATTATTCCAAAAGTGGCCTCCCTAATGTTTTGTAGAGCTGCAACATGACCTTCCAACTCTTATACTGAATGGACTGACTAATAAAGGCAAGGGTACCGAATATCTTGCTCACTACCCTGTCTACCTGTGACTCCACCTTCAAGGAACTGTGAGCCTGCACCCAAGGTCTCCTTGTTCGGCAACACTCCCCAGGATCCTACCATTGAGTGTATAAGTCCTGCTCTGATTTGCCTTTCCAAAATGAAACACCTCACATTTATCTAAATTAAACTCCATCTGCCACTCCTCAGCCCATTAGCCCATCTCATCAATGTCCCATTATACTCTGACATAACCTCTTTACCGTCTACTCTGCCATCAATTATGGTGTCATCTGCAAACGTACTAACCACTCCTACTATATTCACATCCAAATCATTTGTATGAATGACAAGAGATGAGCAATTTTTCTAGGAAACTGTAAAACTGTTGTACAACTGGGGCTGCTGGTCTCCCCAGTGAATGGACATACCTAAAACAGGTTTCTTTGTGCTGTTGTCAAAACTTACTCCAAAACACAGAGACAATAGACTTTTGGACTCTAACTCCAGATTATACAGAGCAAGGTTACTGAGAAATGTATTCTAAAATTGAGGAGTTAAGGACCACCATTTATCGTCCACTGCAGATCAATGCCAAGTGACCATATGATTACGACTATTTCTTATGAACAAAAGACCATTTGACTTTATTGTGTTTCAATATCCAGTCATATAATTCAAGCTATTTTACAATACTGAAATTATTTCAGACAAAACTTTAAGGGACTTGGGAAATCTGCTGATTAATATCAATAATACCCAATAACTGCAGAGAAAGGCTGTGACATTTTGCCTTGCATACACTGTTAGAGTTACAAGTCTTTTTAGAAAATCATCTAGTCTGTTTCTAAAAAGCTCTGAGATCACCTGTAAAGAAACTGGATCTCTGGTGGCAACAGCCACCTCCTAGTCTATATGACCTGCTGAATAGTATTTACACACAAAAGGTCATGCCCCATAAATGCCAGGCAATGACTATCTCCCACAAAAGAAATTTTTATCCATCGCTGCTTGACATTAACAACACTGAACCCCCATTATCAATATCTTAGCCATTACCATTGACCCAAACTCAACTACAGTAGTATTTAGAATACTATGGCTATAACAGCAAGTAAGAGGCTGTGAATACTGCAGTGAGCAACTCATCTCCTGACTCCATAATGATTGTTCACCATCTACAAGGCACAAATCAGGAATGTGATGGAATTCTCCACACTTGTCTGGATGATTGTAGCTCCAATAACATTCAAGATGCTTCACACCTTTCAAGACACAACAGTGGTACTCAGTCACTCCATCACTGTTGCTCAGTAGTAGCAGTGTGTACTATTGACAAGATGCACTGTAGAAATTCATCAAGGCTCCTTAGACAGCACGTTTCAATCTCATGACCTATACGTTATAACCCCACCTGATGTTATTACTGGACACACTAAAATCTGACCTGACATATCTTTTGTTTTGGTTCTAATGAGATTGTTGTTTGCTGAAACCCAAGCACTCAATGCGGCAGATTTGGTTTTAACAATAAAACAGAAGTTTAATACACAAAAGGAATGAAGATAGAATAAAATAAACCAAACTATTAACACAAGTTTAAAATTTTGAAACACGTTGTAAAATACAATCCTATCAAACCCAACAACATCCCGTTTGTACTTAAATACCAGAGAGAACTCCCTTCTCTATCCCACATAGAGTGTGGACAAGTTACAGTTTCAATTTCCCGTTTTGAGAGATTGTTATCTTATTCCTCAATTCAGCATACAACTGAGTTTAAACTTTAACAAAAACAGAAGTTGCTGGAAAAGCTCAGCAGGTCTGGCAGCATCTATGAAGAGAAAATCAGAGTTAACGTTTCGGGTCCAGTGACCCTTCCTCAGAACAGTTCTGAGGAAGGGTCACCGGAGCCAAAACGTTAACTTTGATTTCCCTTCACAGATGCTGCCAGACCTGCTGAGCTTTTCTGGCAATTTCTGTTTTTGTTTCTAATTTACAGCATCTGAAGTTCTTTAGGTTTTCATTGAGTTTAAACTTTCTTAGATTCACATAACCTTTCTCGGTTTTAAGCAAACACTTCTAGACTAGAACTTTTAAATTAAACTCCTTACACTGAGCTAACATCTTTATCAACAGCCCTGGACCACTTTGCTTGGTCAGGAACAACTGTTTATAACATCCAGCTGTAGACAAGACTTCTGCCAAGCTGAAACTAAAAATGTTTTTTTTTCAAGCTGTGTTGTTTTTCCAACTAAAAGAAAACACAAAAAAGTTCCTGACATTCTAAACTGAAAACCTCATACCGGGCTATTTACTTCATTCACTTGTAAAAATCTCAATTGAATTTAATTGCTGTAAGCCTCCCTAAACTGTTTTTAAAAAGAAATCACCATGGCTGCAGAAATATCTACAAGTTAATTAATAAACCCATTCAGACATATATAACATCCATAAGTCACTAGTTCAAAATTCAAAATCAAAAATAAATGATCCTAAAATATGAACAAATCACACTACCATTTCAAGGGATTTCGGCATCAAATACCAGGAATACTATTCTACAAGATTCCCCCCACCAAGCCACTCACCATCCTGACTAGGAAATCTCTTGCCATTCCTACAATGCACTGGGTCAAATCTTAGAATTCCCTTTCTAACAGCACAGCGAATGTATTTTAAAAAAAAATGGACTGTAACAGTTCCAAAAGACAGCTCACCACCACCTTCTCAAGTGAAATGTGGGAATGGGGAATAAATGCTGACTCAGTTTGTGAAGTTCACATCCACTGAATAAATGTTTTTACTAACTTCAAAGGACTCATGCAATTAATTTGGACATTCCCTGCTACCTGAGCCTACCTGAAGTGCAATTCTAGGACTGGGAAAAGTTCATTCTTTCACCAGGGTCTCAAAAACAAATGGACTATTCTGCTTAATTTTAATAATTGCAGAAGTGCACAACCTTCTTTAATTGTATCTTTCTTGGGTGTTTGCTGCGTGATTGATGTCGTATTAGATTTCAATATTGACACTATTACAGACCCAGTTTTAGCCGTTCACTATCGACTCTGATACAGACCTAGTGTCACTCTGATCAATACTGATATCATCACAATCCCAGTGTTAGTCTGTCCAAAACAGACACGGTTACACACTCAGTACTAGCCTGCTCAATATCGACACTGATACAGTCCCAGTGTTCGTCCATTCCATATCAACACTGATACAGATTCAGTGTTAATCTGTTCAGTATCGATGCTGATACAGTCCCATTGTTAGCTTGAACAAAATCAACACTGATACTGTCCCAGTGTTAATACAGCATGGAACTAGAGGAACACAGCAGGTCAGGCAGCATCAGAGGAGCAGGAGAGTCGATGTTTCAGGCCAACCCCTTCATCAAGACACTTTATCAGGTCTAGGCTCAAAACGTTGACCCTCCTGCTCCTCTGATGCTGCCTGACCTGCTGTGTTCCTTCAGCTCCATACTGTATCGACTCCGACTCCAGCATCTACAGTTCTTGCAATCTCCCGGTCCTAGTGTTAGTCTGTTCAACAATGATGCTGATTCAGTCACAAGTAAGGCCTTGTTCAATATTGACACTGCCTAGGACTTGGTGTTAGTACTGTTATGCAGATGCATTTTTTTTTGAGGATTTGTATTTAAAGGATTACAGGCAGTGGTTCACTTGGAAAAGACTGAACTGATAGTTGAATTTACTTTTAAAAGGGGTAACCAAAAGACATTGGAACAGTTTTAGAATCTTATAGCTTAAGCTAATTGCTTGGAGTTGCCCACTGGAAATCACATGCTGACTTTATGGCTGTTGTAAGTTAAATTTTTGTTTGGATATTGTTTGGAGTTCAACTGTGGTACAGCCTGCTGAGAGGGAAAAGCTAACAAGCTCATCCTCTTCTTTTCTGAGAAAACCCTTTTGAGAGTCCTGTGGTTGTCAAAATCCTGATTAGCTCAGGAAATGCCTCTAAATTCTTGATGATTCTCGAATGAACTACATTTGAAAATCACCTGTGTTTCGTTTACAGAAGCAAGGATACCAACTAAAAGCATCTTGAACATGCCTTAGTGTTTTTCTCTTTGAAACTAACAATTATTGGCCAAAGTGATTTTTATTTCAGCAGAGAATTTTTTTTGGGCATGCTTTTGTGGAGGTAGGACCAATTAGAATGATAAATTATATATATATGTAGTTTCCAATTTTCAACGGTACGACAGTGAGCTTTACATCTTTGCTGATGATGTCACATTTTCCAACAACTTAATAATGTTGTCGTATTTAATGAAATTTGGTTGATGAACTTTTTAATCTGAATACATACAGATCAATTTATAATTAGACATATTGGTAACTGGGTAAACTATTTAAATTTATGTTGTGACAGTATATTCCTCTAGTCTTAGTTCCAATAGTAAACAAATCTAGACCGAAAATAAGAGCAAGAGTAGGCCATTCAACACTTCGAACTTGCTCCACCATTCGATATGATCGTGGCTGATATTTAACTTAGTATCTTTTTCCACTTTCTCCCCATACTCTTTGATGCCTTTAGCCCGAAGAGCTATATATAACTCCTTCACGAAAACATTCAATGTTTTGGCCTCAACTGCTTTCTGTGCCAACTAATTCCATAGGCTCACTACTCTCTGGGTGAAAAAATTTCTCCTCATCTCAGTCCTAAATATTTTTCCTACATATCCCTAGATTGTGACTCCTGGTGCTAAGTTTCCCCCAGTCATTGGGGAACATCCTTCCTGTGTTTACCTTGTCTAGTCCTGTTGGAATTTCCTATGAGATTCCCACTCAGTTTTCTAAACTCTATTGAATATATTAGCTAACCAATCAAGTCTCTTTGCATTAATCAGACCTGCCATCCCAGGAATCAGTCTGGTAAACCTTTGTTGCGCTCCCCCCAAAGCCAGAACATTCTTCCTGAGATAAGGAGGCCAAAATGGTACACAATATTCCAGGTATGGTCTCACTAGGGCCCTGTACAATTGCAACAAGACATCTCTGCTCCTGTACTGTACATGGCCTGCCATTGCTGGATATGACACACTCATTTCAGGAATTCTCTTCACAACTTACTTTGCTTCCTATCTTTATGTCATTAGCAAATTTAAACACATACCTTAGGTTTCTTCATCCAAGTCATTAATATAAATTGCAAAATGTGGCGGCCAGCACTGATCCTTGTAGCATACCACTTGCTAATATGAAAATGACCCATTCATGCCTCCTCTCTGTTTCTTTTTCGCTGAATCACAGAATACCAATGCAAAAAGAGGCCATTTGGCCCACTGTGCCCGCAGTAGCTAGTGCTAATTTCCTACTTTTCTGCATACCCTTGCACTCGATTTATATTCAAATGACCATCCAATGCTCTTGAATTCCTTAATTGGACATGTTTCCATGACATTTCAATACAGTGCATTCCATCCAAACTAGTTGCTAAGTGGAAAGGTTTTGTCTCACATCGCTCTTGCTTTTTTGTGCATCATTTTAAATCTCTGCCCTCTCATTCTTATTCCTTTTGTGGGTGAGAACAGCTTCACCTTATCTTCTCTTTGCAGCCCACCATGATTCTGAAAACCTCTATCGAACCTCACCTCGCTCTTAAACAAAAACAGAAATTGCTGGAAAATCTCAGTAGGTCTGGCATCGTCTGTAGGGAGAAAACAGAATTAATATTTCAGGTCCAGTGAGCCTTCTTCAGAACTCTTCACAGCCTCTTCTCTCCAAGGAGAACAGAACTTTTTTAATCTATCCTCATAACTGAAGTACTGGAACCATTCTTGTAAATTGCTTCTGCACTATCTCCAATGCATTCACATATTTCCTATAATGTGGTGCCAACAACCATACACAATACCTCAGCTGAGGTCTAACCAGAATCTTACACTAGTTCAACATCACCTCCTTTCTCAAGTACTCTACACTTGTATTAATAAAGCTGAGGAAGCCGTATGCCTTATTCACTGCTCTCTCCACCTGTCCTGCCACATCAAACATTTGTGCACATATACATGCAGATCCATCTGCTCCTGCACCCCGTCTAGAATTGTACCACTTATTAAATTTTGTCTTTCAAAGTTCTTTGAACTGAAGTGCATCACCTCTCAATTCTCTGCACTGAACTTCATCTACCACTTTTCTGCCTGCTTCACCATTAGTCAATGTCCTTCGGAGTTCCTCATTGTCCACCTCACAGTTTCCAATTCTTCCAGGTCTCATGCCATCTGCTAACTTTGAAATTGTTCCCTTGTACACCAAAAACCAAATCATTAATATACATCATGCAGCCAACCAACATAATTAACAAAAACAAAGTTGCTGCAAAAGCTCAGCAGGTCTGGCAGCAGGGTCACCGGACCCGAAACATTAACTCTGTTTTCTCCTTCATAGGTACTTCCAGACCTGCTTACCTTTTCCAGCAACTTTGTTTTAGTTCCTGATTTACAGCATCCGCAGTACTTTTGGTTTTTATTTAACATAATCAAAGACTCCTCCCACCCTGGTTATACTCTCTTGCAGCTTCTTCTGTCAAACAGAAGGTACAAAAGTTTGAAACCATATACCAACAGATTTAAAAACAGCTTTTTCCCAGCTTTTATCAGATTTTTGAACAGACCTCTCATATATTAAAATTGACCTTTCTCTTCACCTTCTCTGTAGCACTATATGATTTGCCTGGATTGCACACAATTAACAATACTTTTCGGTGTATCTTGGTGGACATGACAATAATAAACCAAATCAAATCAAATATCAGGAAAAGCAAGCGTCCCTATACTGACCCTGAGAGCTACACTATAAACCTTCCCCAGCCCAAAAAATATCCATTGACTGTTTCTTTCTGTTTTCCATCTCTGAGCCAATTTAGTATCGACATTGCTACTGTCCCTTTTATACCATGACTTCTAGCTTTACTTAAAAAATCTGTTTTGTGGCACTGTACCAACCGGCTTCTGGAAATCAATGTATACCATATCACAGCGCCACCCAAAGCTTTTTTCTGTTACCTCTTCAAAAATTCCAGCAAGTTAATAAAACATGATTTCCGCATTAGAAGTCTATGTTGACACTTCTTAATTAGCCGACCTTTTTCCATGTTATTATTATTTCTGTCCTGAATAAATATTTCTAGAAGCTTCTCCATTACTGAAATTAAATATCGTGTTTATAATTGCTGGGACTATCCTTACAACCTTTCTTGAATAAGGCCATAATGGTTGGAATCCTTCTGGCATCTCCACCGCCAAGGGAAGACGAAAAGATTTTGGCCAATGCCTTCCCACCAATCAATTTATACCTTCAGTTCTTTCAAAATCCTTGGATGCACCTCTCCCAGGCCCTATGCCTTGTCAAGTTGAAGTGCCAACAGTCTACCCAAGACTTCTAACTTATTAATTTTTGAATGCATCTACAGACAGAGTTTCATTTTTGTCATCTTGGCCAAGTCAGTAACCTCCTCTTTTTTAAACACAGATACAAAATATAAACTAATCCTTCTGCCGCCATGTGTAAATCCTCTTCTTATGCCTCTAATCGCCCCCCACTCCTCCTTTAACCACACTTTCATTACTTATATGCCTATAGAATATTTTAGGATTCCCCTTTATGTTAATTGGTAGTCTTTTCTCATAATTCCTCTTTGCTTTTATTATTTGTGTTTTCACTTCCCTCGACACCTTTAGCATTTCTTTTGGTTCTCAATTGTATTTTCTGCCTTACACCTGTCATAGGCACATTTTTCCTTCTAATGTTAATTTGTACTTCCTTTGTCAACCAGGAAGCTCTGGATTTGTTTGTCCATTTGAAGGAATATACCGTGGTTGTACCTTATCCATCTTCTCTCTAAAGGAAGCCCAACAATCGCTTATTTCTTTTCTCACCAGCCAGCCAATTATCTACCCATACCATCCATTACTCACTACAAATTGGGCTTTTGTTTTCCACAAGAAACTTTGATATGGCATCTTATGAAATGCCTTCTGAAAATCTAAATACAGTATTTTTGTCAATTCCTCTTCGCCCACAAAGAGGCACATGTTACTTCTTCAAAAAAAACATAATAGTGTGGTCGAACGTGATTTCCCTGTAAAGTCTCATTATTTGGAAGCTACATGTGTTTCCAACTCAGAATCTAAAAGGAGACTAGAAGAGAGACAATTTTAGAGCCACTTTTTTATATGTAGGACCGTTAAAGCAGCTAGATAAGGTTAGAATTAACATGTTGTCAAAATAATATAACAGAAGTAACTTTTTTTACAGCTTAACGTAATTGTCATAGTAATAAAAATTACTTCTGACATTTGATAAATGTTTATTCCTGGAATATTCTGCCACCGTGCTTAAGATGAGGGACTTCAATTACATTGAAAGACTACAGAGGTTGGTGTTGTTTTCTTCAGGGGTGTAATACTGTAGCTGGGTTGGTTTGATCAGTTGACTGGGTGGCTAGACATAGTGACACCAACAGCATAGATTCAACACTTACTCCAGCTGGGGTTACCATGAAGGACTCTCCTTCTCAACCATACCCATGGCCTGAGATATGGTGACACTCAGGCTAAGCCAACCACCAGTCATCTCTCTCTAATGAGAGAGCAGGACTATGGTGACTAATAGCTTAATGGGCATTTGATAGAGGCTGCAGGATTTTAATAGTGTAATTTTGAAGTAACTCTTTGCATTGATGAAGGAACCAGGAACCACATGGCAGAGATTTAAGACAATTAGCAGAAGAGCTGGACAAGAGATGAGAAATTGTTTATAATTAGTGAGTCATGGCTTGGAATCCTGAAAAGGTGGTGGAAGCAGATTCAATAAGAACTTTCAAATGGCTTTGAATATAACTCAAAAAGGAACAAAAAACAAATTGCTTGACTCTGGAAAAACAGTTGGGGGAGTAGGACTAATTGGTGACTTTGGGAAAGCTGACACAGGGATGATAAACTGAGTGCTGTTTTTCAATGTTCTCCAAATATTGCAGAGAACTAGTTAAAATTTCATGTGCAGTAATGATGACAAAGGAGGAGGCTTTGAAATCATGGATTAAAGTAAAAAGACTGAGCAAATACCTTATTGGAATAAAGTGGGACTGCTTTTCATCATTAGGCTGGTGACCATGCTTTTGCTTTCAAAATCACATGGAAACAGTAAAAAACAGTAGCTCAAATGAAAAAGGGTACTGATGAAAAAAAGACAAAGCCCTTTTCTGGAATAGACAGCAAGAGAAAGAAAGACTTGCATTTATACCATACCTTTCAGCCAAAAAAATACTTCCAGAATGGAGTTGCTGCTGCATGAGAGGAAACATAACATCCTAGCTGTGTACAGCAAGCTCCCACAAACAGTAATGCTGCAGTAATTTTGCTTTCAGGATAAATATTAGCCAAGGCACCTTGGATTAGGTTATTCTGGAATTGAACATATGTCCCCTTCTCTCTGTGATTTTAATTGGTTCAACTGGGAGTGGAGCCACATCCTATCTATGATTCCAATGCGTGAAACTATGATCAAGGAAGCGGAGTAGCTGAATCTTTGCCAACAGCCATTTCTACTCTCTGGCACAGGCAAATTGCTTTGAAGCTGCAATGCCAATGCATTTTAATATACTTTTATTCTTCCACTGGATCTCCATAAATCTATCATCTGCTCTACTGAAACTGATTGCACGTTTTGCTCTGATTTAATGACCGGTACATCACAACTCGATATTCATTTCCAAATGATAAATAACCCAGTTGTAGTCTGCATGTACACAAAGTGTAGCATCTATGCAAAGTAGTCTTATACAGTTTGCAGTTAAAGTCCAAAAGCTACCTAAAACTGATGTCAGGGCTGCAGCTGGCATGACACAGAAGCACAGGAAGATCATCTGAAGTAGGAAATCCTCATATCCCTTTGCTGTGTGAAGCCATTGTGAATGTTAACATCAGATTGAGTCTCAAAGTTCAGCAACATTGCTTATTCTTTTCTCTTTCAAGCAATGTGGCAATTGCTGGCAAAACCAACATTTGTTGTTCACGCCTAACTACCCTTTTAAGTCAATTTCAGAGGGCAGTTAATACCTGGGTCTACAATTCATCAGTAGGCCTCACTGGGTAAGGAGGCCATTTCATTCTCCTAAAGGACAGTAGCAAACTAGATGGACATTTACAACAATTACTCATGGTTGTCATGGTCACTGTTACTGAGACTAGAGATATATTCCAGATTTCAAATTCCAATAGCTGTCATTATGGAATTTGAACACTTGGTTGTTTGCCTGAGAGACTGGTGGAAGAAATGGAAAAGGTGGATAGATGCTAGTCAGACAAAGATCAAGGGTTACTGAGGGGCAGTTGGGTACGTAGAGTTCAAAACCCAAACAGTGGGTTTATTGGTGGCAGAGTGGGTTTGAGGGGCTGGATGGTCAACTTTTTGTATTTGTCCCCAATCTGCTGCATCTAGATTACTAATCCAGTGACGTTGTTACAATCGCACCATTGCATCCAAGTGTGAAGTGTGTCCAGCTTCTTACAAATGCAAGATTTGTCAAGTGTGAAGTGACCCTTTAATAAAAATCCCCAAACGAACAGGTAGATTGAAGGAACAACTTTCAAATCTCTAATCACAAAGCCTCAATGTTGTCTCCTGATAGGGCGGTTGGCATCACTAGTGATATGAGAGTCAGAAAGTCTTAGATTGATTCTTGGTCTGTGCTGATTTAGCCGAATTGTCAGCGTACAATGCTATTGCTGGTGTCAATGCCTCTGTGGTAGAGAAGAGAAATGTAGCTAGCCCACTGCACCACACTGACCAACATCGTGACTCTTCATCTGTAAGTAGGATAATCAATTATATACTCCATCTACTCAGCCAGCCCAAACAAGACTTTTCACACCCTTTGCATCCCATTTGATATTGAACTGAGAGTCCAACACAATCTACTCTTCATCACAAAGACCAAACATTCCCACCTCTGTAATGCCACAGTTGTCTGCCCCTCATTCTGACCATCTGCTACTTTTGTTCCCAGCAGCCATGTTTTCATTAAATTGTGGAGCAGACTTGATGGGCTGAATGTTCTACTTATGCTCCAATGTCTTATGGTCCCATGCACTCCTGGCTGCCTTCCCATTTTCCATCCATGAAAATCTTTTGAGTAGCAGAGGAAATATTGAAGGACAGATAATCCTTTTGAAGAAATGATACATGTGTCAAATGAACATTATCTGAAAAAAGATAACACAGTGTGGAGCTGGAGGAACACAGCAGGCCAGGCAGTATCAGAAGAGCAGGAAAGTTGACGTTTCTGGTCGGGGCCCTTCTTCAGAAGCTTTCTCTGAAGAAAGTTCCTGACCTGAAAAGTCAACTTTCCTGCTCCTCTGATGCTGCCTGGCCTGCTGTGTTCTTTCAGCTCCACACTGTGTTGTCTCTGACTCCAGCGTCGGCAGTTCTTACTGTCTCTGATTATCTGAAAAGAAATCTGCAGATAAAGTCCAGCTTAGGAATCTGGGTCATTTGTCCACATCCATAAGTCATCTCAGATAACAAGCATGGGGCTGGAT
>JAHRHZ010000266.1:7836566-7861350 GCA_024137785.1 Ginglymostoma cirratum | reverse complement strand
GGGCCTAGATCCATCTTTAGAAAATGAGTATTTTCTGAAGAAGGGTCTAGGCCCGAAATGTCAGCTTTCCTGCTCCTCTGATGCTGCTTGGCCTGCTGTGTTCATCCAGCTGTACATCTTGTTATCTCAGATTCTCCAGCATCTGCAGTTCCTACTATCTCTGAAACCATGAAAATCCCTGTCATACCACACTGCACCTCATCATGGCAGGCCATTCCAACCCTAATATATCACATGCTTCATAACTTGTTACACCATACTGTGTTTTGGCCATGCCACTCTTTACCACACATGCTGCACCATACCATACTGCGTTATGGCACACATAGCGCGTCACCCTGCATATTGCATCCTCCCTGTTTCACTTGAAATAAGAAACTTCAGTCTCTTGTGTGGAACTAGCACTTAATGGGAATCTGTACTAACACTAAAAATGCAACATAAAAGCGGCACAACTCTTGTGTTACAAAAAAATTCTTGCAAGGCTTCCTTCCTTAAAAGTTTCATAAATATTCATTAAACTTACTATGGGTTGTTTCAAACATATCTTCCACACATTAATTAAATATAGAACTATGCCTCTGTACTGAAATGTTATGGATATATTAATTATGAATGTGAATGTATTAATTATCCATATGAATGTGTTTAATAATCACACTTTAAATTCGCAGTTGCTCTCATCAATCTTAAAATTCCTCTCCACTATTGACAGGTTTTTGCAACTGCATTTAAATAGGCTTTTCAGGCACAGGGGCTGATTTGCATCGGCTCTGCCAGTAAAGAACAGGTCTGTCACATAATTAAAAAAGCTTGAGAGCATTTTGTACATCTCCGAACTTTGTGTCACAGGAATAATATATTGACCTTAAAGTGGGTAGAGCACCTATTCATTTGAATGACAGTGTGGCAAGTAGAGTTTAATTATAAGGACTGGAATTATGTCGGCTAGCTTGGCGGTCTGGAGCAATCTCCCAGCCTCATGATCCTCAAGGTGAAACCTGGCGTGGTCTGGAGTCAGGGCCCTTTGTGGGGCCTGGTGCCAGCGCGGTATGGAGTGGAAGACCGCTGTTCTGGGCTTTTACTTCTGCAATGCTGGACATTTTATTTCTCTGTTTTCTAAGATCTTGTTAACTAAAGAAGCTGTATCTAGGCATCTTTATACCTAAGTTGGTGCTGTAAGTGGCAACGTGCAACTTTTTCATTCATTCAAATTGGTGATTGAAGGAATGGAAATGACCTGGATTTGTTTCAGATGTTTAAAATATTTGATGGGGTAAAAAGGTAGAAACTTTGCTGTTGTCTGGAGTGAAAGCATATAACCATAAACTTTGGGAGGTGGTTGTGCTGTGGCAATGTCACTGAATTAGTAATCCAAAACCGCGGGCTAATGTTTTAGTGACATAGAACATAGAATAGTAGAGCACATGAACAGGCCCTTCAGCCCACTGACCATGATGCCATTCTAAATATTCCTACCTGCCTGCACATGGTTTGTATCCCTCTACTCTCTGCCTCTTCATCTGTCTCTTTAAATGCCTCTTACACTTTGCTAATATATCTGCTTCTATCACTTATGCTGGCCGTACGATCCAGGCACCTAGTTGGATTTGAATCCCACAATGGCAGATGGTGAACTCTTAATTCAATAAAAATCTAGAATACACAGTTAATTAATGTCTACCATATAATCATTGTTTTCAAAGCCCAACTGGCTCACTAATGCCCTTTAGGGAAGGAACTCTCTGGTCTATGTGTGACTCCAGACCACAACAAAGTGGATGACTGATAACTGCTCTCTGGGCAACTAAGGACAGGCAATAAAGTTGGCTTAGCTAGCAAGTCCCACATCTCATGACCAAATAATGTCAAAAAAATTGTGTCAAACCATTTAGTGTGAGGTTTGGAAGCACTTCTTAACCTAAGGACTGCTGGGAATCTTTACCAACTCAAAAGCTGGGGATCAATTGAAGTTTATACAACTGAGATTGCTAGGTTTTTGTCAGGATATTGATGGGATTAGGATACAGCCATGATCTGACTCAAAGAGGATGAATGGCCTCCTCCTTTGACAATTGTGTTTTAACTTTACTTATTCATTCATAAGGATATTGTTTCATTTATTGCCCATCCCTAATTGCCCAGAGGGCCGTTCAGGCTCAACTGCATTGCTGTGGGTCTGGAGTCACATGTAGGTCAGAACAGGAAGGATGTGGATGGAATGGGTTGGAGTTAATGCAGCCTATCGCAAAGAAAATTGTGGTGGCCAGGCCCTTTCAGTCACTGGAGAGAGCTTGAATCAGTGCTGGAGAATGTGATCATAAAGCATTTTTTAAGGAGTGTCTTAAACATGGATAGAGAGGTGAGGAGGGTTAGGGAGGGAATTCCAGAGCTTAGACCCTTGACTAAAATATCAACCATTTTTCCAAATATTAACATCAGGTCATCTGAATTAGATGAAACACTCATGCACTGGAAGGATGAAAGAGATGGTGGATTTGAAATGAGGAGAAGAATTTCAATAAAAACCAAAAGAACTGCGGATGCCGTAAATCAGAAATAAAGACAGAAGTTGCTGAAAAAGCTCAGCAGGTCTGGCAGCATCTGTGAGGAAAAATTAGAGTTAATGTTTCGGGCCCAGTAACCCTTCCTCAGGACATAGATGAGTCGATAAGTTTACGGATAACAAAGGAATGGGATGAGGGTTTCAGTAGTAGATGAGCTGAAATAGGGATAGAGTCAAGCGATGAATAGCAGCTTAGTGTTGAATGGGTGATCTTAATTCCATTAATTCCATAATTAGCCCTGATGCTAATCTTTTCCAGTTATATCTCACCCAACTCCAAAAATATGCCTATTTAAAATGCACTTAGGAACAATATATGTTTATTCATTCATAAATTCATGTGGATGTCAGCTGGAGAAAAGAGCTTTCTTATCCTGACGGTGTATATGAAGCAGGGGTGAGAAACATTCTCGTTTGGAGTTGGTGCCAATTCATTGGAATTGGATGATGCAGCAAATATGGTAGGAGTGGCAAAGATGGGCATAATCTGAACATCAGTCTTGAAAGATTTTAATACCCTGTTTACATTTGTACCTCACACAGCATCATCAAACTTTAGCAACAAATGTGCTTCTGTCTTTCTTTTGAATATCCCAATTCAGTCAGTAGAACTCTTGCTTCTGTATCAAAAGGTTTATGGTTTCACAGCTCTTCTTCCAGAATTCTGAGCCAATGAATTTATCTGACATTCCCTGTGCAGTGCTGGGAGAAGGCTGCACTGTCAGCTGAGCTGTCTTCTGGTTGAATCAGTGAACCAAAGCCCCTTTAAGTGGATACTAACAATTTCAATGCACTACTTTGATGAAGAGTACAGATATTGCCCTAATGTTTTCAGCCAAGGTGCCTCTCTTAGCCATCTCCTAAAATGGTTTATTTGAGGACCGGGGAGTGGATTGAACTGGATTGCTTTGCAATCATACAGCACTGATTCTATGGGCAGAATGGCCTCATCCTGTGTTGTACTGTTCTATGTTGTATGTTAGACATGCTGAGTGGAAAAGACAACTACTTAGCAGATTTTTTAAATACTTCAAAATTATGTTAATGGCGTTGGGGGGTTTGAGATAACTTGATATGAATGTTTTTTTTTATTCATTCACAGGATGGGGGCGTCGCTGGCCAGGCAGCATTTATCGCCCATCCCTAATTGCCCAGAGGGCAGTTAAGAGTCAACCACATTGCTGTGGGTCTAAAGTCACAGTGTCCCTTTCCGCAATGCAGCCTGAGATGCAGAAGCACACTGTAAGTGGACCAGAGATATGACATCAGGGGTCGTATAGGCTGGCACATGTTAGATGGCAATTTTTATGGGGGTGGGATGTGCATGTGGTCAATGCCCATGGTGTGTGCTGTGAGATGTAGGTTCCTGGTGTCCATGGAGAGTGTTCACAGCACGTGATGAGCTGAAACTCTGATTTCCATATTGAGGTTAACTGATGCCAAACTCGTTTGGTGCATTTGTTAAGATGAGCTGCTGAATATTAATGAAGTGAGTTGACGTGTTTATCATTGTCAAATTGCAACTTGTCGCTGCTCAATGAGTAATTTGTTGTGTCTTTTGTCAAAAGCATGAAAGATGGAGCAAGATGCTCCTGACTTCGAGATAGCCCTGGCCAGTCTTCTCCATCTCTCTGCCACAATCTTGCTGTAGCCCATGTCACTTGGAACCCTATAAAATTCTACCCAAAGAGTTTTACCAACTGAATCAAACGTGTACAGCCAGCCTTTTCATGGCTGGGATGAATATATTTTAATATAATCTGACAAGAGATTATTGATCTACAGTGAGTAAATTGAATTGACATTCAGACGCAGTCAAGTTGAACAGGGGAGCAGGCTCGAGGGGCTGAATGGCTCCATTTCCACACTACCTACGTTCCATTAACTGTGGCCAACGTAGATGTTTTGCACCTCATATTTCGTTTGGGAACCTGCAGCTCATTGGTATCAATCTGGGCTTCACAAGCTTCAAAATCTGCCTTCCCCCAACCGCATCCCAAAACCAGCCCAGCTCGTACCCGCATCCCTAACCTGTCCTTCATCCCACCTATCCCCTCCTCCCACCTCAAGCCCCACCACCACCTCCTACCTACCAGCCCCATCCTGCCTCCTTGACCTGCCCGTCTTCCCTGGGCTGACCTACCCCCACCCTAACTCCCCACCGACACTCACCTTTACTGGCTCTATCCCCGCCTCTTTGACCTGTCTGTCTCCTCTCCACCTATCTGCTCCTTTATCCATCTTCCATCTGCCTGCCCCTCTCTCTCTATTTATTTCAGAATCCCCTTCCCCTCCCCCATTTCTGAAGAAGGGTCCAGACCTGAAACGTCAGCTTTCCTGCTCCTATGATGCTGCTTGGCCTGCTGTGTTCATCCAGCTCTACACCTTGTTATCACGGTACATTCGGTTCTGCCATAACGCGTGTTCCAGCAACGAATAGGGGAACGCTGTTTCTAAAGCGCGAACTTGTGTTGGCTATAATGCAATTCCATCAGCGTACGCTTTGACATCACATGACTGTATCACGGGCTTTGTCGTGAATACTTACGATGTTGGTGCTGAAAGACTCTCTGCGCTGGCGTCACGTAATCATTTCGTGGGCTTTGTCATGAGGTGCTTTCTCTGAGAACTACAGTACAACCTCCTCACCCATCAAGTCATCTCGTCATTTTTTTCAAGTTAAGGTGTTAAATTTACTTTTATTTCATCATTAGATATGAATTAAACATTTATTCAAATTGTGTTATCCTTTGTATTAGGCTTTTGAGTGATTTTGAGTGACTTTTTTTGATGGTCTTCCCCAACCGGACTTTTCCCATAGGCCCCATTATTTCCATAAGCGCGATTTTCTATGATACGATGTTGTGTAGGAACGTGACCATCGCGTTATAGCAGAACTGACCGTATTTGAGAAAGAAATTATGCTGTTCCCAGGGGATCAAAGATATTTAGACATAATGACTAATGGAGGAAGTAAATCTGTCTGCTTCCCCAGACAAATGCAGATGAGCAATCTCCTTTGAACGAAAATCAAGGTGTAATTGGATCAGCGTCCTGGAAAAGAAATGATGTTTTTTGATGTGATCCCTCCTCCATAAAATTCAACATGTTTACTTAACCTTCAATCCCTTTTGCACACATATTTAGTTGGTAATAGGTGTATTAAAGCTCAGTGACAGATATGATAGAGCTTTTCAAAATCATGAGCAAGCTGGACAGAATAGATAGGGATAAACTGGTTCTGCTCATTTAAAAAAAACAGAATGAGAGGGCATAGTCTTAAAGTGACGCGAAACAGAAGCAAGGGTGATGTGGAGAAAAAAATCTTTTTCACGCAACTATTAGTTAGGGTATGGAATGTACTACCTGGAAATGTGGTGGAGGCAGATTCAATTGAGGTACTCAGGAGGGGATTGAATGATTGTTTGGATTAAAATGGTGTGCGTGTGGAAAAGGCAGGAGAATGTGACCAGGGTAAACACAAATCTTTCACACATGACTTGCCACAACACACAAACCAGGAGTAATTAGAAGTGGCAATTTTGAAGGACTCAAAATTGTTAGTTGGTTGCCTCTCATCTCTGAGTTAGGAATTGGGGTTTAAATCATACTCTGGAGATTTGATCTATTGGAAATCTATCGAACTCAGCACTGAATAATACACAGCGAATTCTGGAAAAAAATCAACACTGTAGTGTCTGTGGAGAGAGAAGTGAGTTAATGTTTCGAGTTCGGTGGACGTGGGGTGAAGCTATGAAGAAATTATTCTGGGCTCAAAAAGGTATCTGTGTTTCTGTTATTTAATCTCTCCTGCACTTCACCCCATGAGAGAAATCCCCCTTTGTTCTTTTCTCACCCTGTCTTCTTTGAATTGCTCAAACATTTGAGTTTCCACACTTTTACTCTCCACAGACAGTGTGAGACCTAATGAGTTATTGTTGCATTTCCTGTATTTGTTTATGATTTCTGGCATCTACAGCAGTTTGCTTCCGTTGGTTCACACATTGATGGTGCGTCTGAGAAATCAAACAGCCTGCCTGGGGAATTGCAGATGGAAATTGATGTTTTAACTGATTTTGGATCAGGATGATCCATCTCTGTACTAGGCTATTCAGACTACACCCTTGCTGAACCAGATTTACAGTACACTCATGTGGAGAGTCATCAATCCATCCGAAGATAGGAAATATCATTCTCCTTCAGTTTCTCTCCATGTTCCTGTTGCTTATTGTGGTTTGAGACACAACTTGTGCCTTGACTTATTTGTACCATTTAATATTTGGCATAATAAATCTAGCCTGTCAAGTACAATTTGTAAAACCAAGTGCGACTCTCTCAGCGCCCTTCATCAGTGGCAGCCCCTCACAGACGAGGATTACTCTCTTCCACTCTCGGTGAGTCTGTAGGTGGCTATACAGACCGATGTGGCTTCCACAGGCTGTTTTACACTTTGGGCAGAAGGTGGTTGTGGGAAGGGGTGGGTGGCAATGCGCTCCTTTTGCTGCTTTCGCCTGGCTTCCGCTTTTTCCCGACCGCAAGTCTCGAGGTGCTCGATGCCTTCCTGGATGCTCCATGTTGGACGGTTTTGGGTCAGTGATTCCCAGGCGTCTGTGGGTAGGCTGCACTTTGTCAATGAGGTCTTGAGTGTATCATTGAAGCACTTCCTCCATCTGCCTGGGGCTTGCCTGCCTTTTTGGAGCTGGGAGTAGTGTACTTGCTTGGGGAGTCTCGTGTCAGTCACGTGGATGACTTGCCCAGCCTATTGTAGCCGATCAAGGGCGGTCAGTGCCGCGATGCTGGGGATGTTGGCCTAGTTGAGGAGACTGGTGTTGGTGCGTCTTTCTTCCCAGGGATTTGCACAATCCTGGGCAAGCAACACCGGTGGCACTGTTCCAGCACCTTGAGGTGTCTACCGTCCTTGAACAGCACCTACAAAACCCTGGAACTCCCTCCTGAAAAGAATTGTGGCTACACACATACCACATGCTGTTGAGCTCAAGAAGGTAGCTCACCAGCACCCTCTCAAAGTCAACGAGGGATGGTCGATAAACGCTGGCCTAACCAGCGATGTGTGAATTTCATAAAGAAATGAAAACAAGAAGCAGCAAACTCTGACAAATGCAATCAGATAGTGACCATTTGTTTTTTGTAATGTTGATTGAGGGTTGAATAAATGACATAAATGATAATCCCTTTGCTTTTCTTCAAAATAGTGCCACAGGATCCACAGGTACAGTGAGCGATGGGGCCTCTTCGAGCAGCACATTTGAAAGATGGCACCTCCAATAGTGCAGCACTCCCTTGCTGCATCACAGCGACTGGAGTCCTGGAGCAGAACTCAAACCCATGATCTCCTGATGTAGAGGCAACTGACACAAATAAAAAGTTAAGGTGCTTCCCAAAAGTACAACCAGGTAAACTTTGATAGAGTTGCATGGAGAGACATCAGTAACGGAGACCAAACATTTGACCAAGAAGTGAGATTTGAGGTCTCAAAGTTGGAGAGAAAATACCTATGTGAGTGTGAAGATAGATGGAAAATTCTGTCGTGGCCCGTGTGCAACTCCCAACTTCTCTTGCTCCATAATGAAACCCGAAAGAACTGTGGATGCTGGAAATCAGAAATTGCTAGAAAAGCTCAGCAGGTCTGGCAGCATCTGTGGAGAGGAAGCAAAGATCACATTTCGGGTCCAGTTTCAGTTCTGAAGAAGGGTCACTGGACCCAAAATGTTAACTCTGATTTCTCTCCACAGATGCTGCCGGATCTGCTGAGTTTTCCTGCAATTTCTGTTTTTGTTTCCATTTTGCCATCATTGGTGAACATGTGTTCACCCACTGAGGCCCTCACATCCGGAAATCACTCTGTAAACTTCCCTGGCTTCGCATCTATGTCTCCTCCTTTAAGAAAGTCTGCAAGCAGGGGACACTGCAAGCCTAAATTGGTTGCAAATGTACCGCTCATGGCAAATGCTGATATCTGTAACAGTGCAACACTCATTTATATTCCTCCTCTGTTGCTTTCTGCACCACTGGAGTCTTCATAATAAGACAGTAATTATATTACCTTGTTCAATTTGAATTTCAAAGACAAACTAGATTTCCATTCTCTCACTGAAATGAACAGGTATATTTCAAACAAAAAGATATAGTCTGGTTTTCTACAGCTAAGCAGCCAGCTGATTGTACGCAGGGAAACAATAAATTAACAGATTAAATGCTCTACGACAATTTACATTCATTTTTACTGATATAGCACCTATAAATTAGCAGGAGCTTTACAAAATAAAAAAAACTGTTCTGCTGAACTTCATGAGGAGATATGGGATGAGACAATCAAAAGTTTGTTGAAACAGATATGTTTAAAGGAAACTTTAAAGGATTCAGAAAAGTTTAACCAGGATTTTGCTGGGTTTGGAGAGTTTGAGCTATTGGGAGGGGCTGAACAGGCTGGGGCTATTTTCCCTGAAGTGTCGGAGTCTGAGGGGCGACATTTTAGAGATTTACAAAATCATGAGAAGCGTGGATAGAGTGTATTGCCAATGTCTGTTCGCCAAGGTAGGGGAGTCCAAAACTAGAGGACATTGGTTTAAGGTGAGAAGGGAAAGTTTTAGAAGGGAACTAAGGGGCAACATTTGTGTGCAGACAGTGGAATGAACTGCCAGAGGAAGTGGTGGAGGCTGGTACAATTACAACATTTAAATGGCATCTGGATGGGTACATGGACAGATATGGACCAAATGCTTGCAAATGGGGCTAGATTAAATGAGGATATCTGGTCAGCATGGATGAGTTGGACTGAAGGGTCTGTTTCTGCGCTGTACAACTCTATGAGGATCTTCAAGGCTGCAAGAAGTTGCAGTTGCATGTAGGAGGGGTATTCCTGTGTTTAGGTCGATGTAACTGAAAGCAGGGTCTCCAGAGGGGCAGCAGTTAAAATCCAGAGAATCTCAAGAGGCCGGAATTAAAGGAACACTGATTTCTCAGGGGTTTGCAGATCTGGAGGAGATGACAGAGATAGGGAATGGTGGAAATGAAAGATGAGAACTTCAAAATCAAGGCCATGTTTAATTGACAATCAACAAGGGTCAGGGCTGATGGACGAAAGGGATCGCGTGTGAGTTATGACGCGTATTGTTTGCAGTTCTGGTCACAATAGTATAGGAAGGACTTGGAGATGTTGGAGAGGGTTGAAAAGAGGATGTTGCCTGGATTGGAGTGTATTAGCTCTCGGAGAGATTGGATAAGATTGGTTCAGGTTGGGACACTTCATCAGAACTGATGAAGGGTTCCGACCCGAAATGTCAGCTTTCCTGCTCCTCTGATGCTGCCTGGCCTGCTGTGTTCCTCCAGCTCCACATTGTGTTGTCTCTGACTCCAGCATCAGCAGCTCTTGATATCTCCTAGTCACAGAAGCCTCGTCCAAGGATACCCACCTTGAAGAAGTTGTCCTCCCTCTGAAAAGATCTCAGTGGGTCTCTCTCCCACGGCCACCCCCTGGAGATCTCCATCCTGAAGCTCATCGACCACATCCTGAAACAAACCTGTTACTACAGCCACGTCTCCTTTCTCAGTACCTGCCTACACAGCTGGCTCATTCCCTATCAACTCCAAACAACGTTCAGGCCATCCCAATTTGGACCAAGCCATGACAACCGTTATCTACAGTACTTCCAGAGCTTCCTGAAATGGTTCTCTCCCACCCGCCAGATCCTCCACTCCACGATCAGATCAATGTGCCAACATCTTCTCTCGCCACAGTCAGCCCCACCCCAGCTCAGAGCCTTAGTTTCCCAGATCTGCAAAGGACATGTACTGTTTTTTATTCTCCACCCTCAACTAATGCTTTTCCTCCGCCCTATCGGACATCAAAGATCATACGTACACCAAACTCGCTCATACTTACCTCCAAACATAGATCTGCACAACTACCCTATGCCCCAACCCCATCCCCGACCTTCTCCTGAATCCGCCTGGTGCTGTTAACCACATGGTTGCCTTGGCCGCTCCCACAGATGCCAACGTCACATCTGCTGACCACATTGCTACTTCTGCTTACGCCCACGTGACCTTTCCCATACACACATCCACTGCAGAGACAGTCTCTACTCCCTACTCCCAGCCCCAGCCTAACACTAAGCCCCAGCCCCAAGCCCTGCAGGGTATTTACCATCCCCCCCCAGACCTCCCCCTCACTGAAGGTGAATGGTCAGTCCTTTGCAGTGGATTCATCTTCATTCCCCTATGCCCACACAACAAATTCCATACACGCCTCAATGTTAAACTCTTTTCTCGCAGCCTCCGTGCCTGTTGCATCAAATGGAAGTCCAACACACCCTCTGCAGACCCCTTCTCCTGCCTCCAACTAACCTCGATCTCCTGAACACCACCCTCCAGCCTTCTACCCTCCTTCGACCTCCTCATCTCCAACTGCCGTCACGACATCAATTGTTTGGATCTCTCCACTCCCTCACTTATTTCAACCCTCTGCCCATTGGAATGCGCAGCCCTCCACTCCTTCCATTCCAGCCCCAACCCCACCATTAAACCGCTGATAAGGGGGATTGCATGGTGGTAATATGGTGTACTGACGTCTACATCGCTGAGGCCAGATGCCAACGCTCCGACACCTCCTCCTACGGTCCCCTTGATCATGACTCCACGCCAATCACCAAGCCATCATCTCCCAGACCATCAGAACCTCATCACCTCATGAGACCTCCTGCTCACAGCCTCCAACATGATCGTTCCCCAACTCTGCACTACCCACTTCTATCCTGGTCCTGATGAAGGGTCCCGGCCCAAAATGTTGACTCCCCTGCTCCTCTGATGCTGCCTGACCTGCTGTGTTCCTCCAGCTCCACACTGTATCAACTCTGACTTCCAGCATCTGCAGTTCTTGCTATACCCTTGGATAAGATTGTACTGTTTTGGCTAGAGCATTGGAGGCAGAGGAGTGACCTAATAAAGGTATATAAAATTATGAGGGACATGGATAAAGTGGATAGTTGGAGTCTGTTTCCCAGAGTGGATATGTTAAATAGGTGCATAGATTTAAGATAAGAGGGGGAAAGTTAAAAGGAAATACTTGAGGCAAGTTTGTTTATACAGAGGGCAGTAGCTACCTGAAACGCACTGCCCAGGGAGATGGTAGAAGCAGATACGATAGCAATGTTTAAGAGGCGTTTAGACAGATAATTGAACGAGCATGGATTACAGGGAAATAGATGATGTGCAGGCGGATAGGATTAGTTTAGCATGGTATCATGATCAGCACAGAGGTGGTGGGCTGAATGGCCTGTTCCTTTGATGTTCAATGTCCTGTGTTCTGTGTTCTATGTTTACAAACTGTAGAATTGCTTATATCTTCAATTTACCAACAGTAGGATCTGGCTGACTCGCCTGCAGCACGCTTTAAAAATTCTTTTCAGGGTTGTGGGCATTGCTAGCAAAGGCAACATTTATATCCTGTCCCGAATTCCCACCTAATTGAACAGGTAATGGTGAACTGCCGTCTTCAACTGCTGTGGTCCATCTGGAGATACAGATTGAGTAATTCCTGTTCATTGGGACAATCAGGTGTGGAGAAATCATTTGGGTTGCCTCTTTTCCCACTCCTCATTTGAATGCAACAGATTTTCTTTTTATATAGGAACATAAAATGCTTGCCAACTCAGTGAGTCCTTAGAGATAGCAAGAACTGCAGATGCTGGAGTCAGTGTGGAACTGGAGGAACAAAGCAGGCCGGGGAGCAGGAAAGTTGACATTTCAGGTTGGGACCCTTCTTCAGAAAAAATCATCAACTTTCCTGCTCCTCTGATGCTCCCTGGCCTGCTGTGTTCTTTCAGCTCCACACTGCGTTATCAGTGAGTCCTTCACTATTTGTGTGCAGTGATTGTAAAACAAACAGGCCTCTTTCAGTTTTGAAAAGAGAACAGGAATGCGCTTAACATGAGAGAAAAGAAACCTCTCCAATGTTGACACTTACACATGTGAGCTCAGATTCACAGACACAACAAAAAAATTACAAGAGGGAGGATGGATTAAGAAAATATTTTAAAATCCAATAAAGATTAAAGTGAAACAAATAAAACAAAGAGCTGCAGATGCTGGAAATCCAAAACCAAAACAGAAATTGCTGGAGGAACTCAGCAGGTCTGGCAGCATCTGTAGAGAGACAGCACAGTCAAACTTTCAAGTCATGTGACTCTTCTTCAGAAGTGATAGCATCTAAAAGAAAGTGGTATTTATTTTGGGAGATGGAAGGGTAAGGAATGAGTGGATAGGTGGAGATAGAGCCCACAAAAGAGAAAGTTGGGCAGCTAAAGGGATACAATGAACAAGGGATAGTACAGCACAGAAACAGACCCTTTGACCTACCAAGCCTGCACTGACATGTGATACCTTTCTAACTTAAAACCTTTTGCCCATACACAGTCTGTATTCCTCTATTCGCTGCTTATGCATGTGTCTGTCAAGTTGCCTCTTAAATGTTACTGTTGTATCTGTCTCCTTTTTAACTTTCCCCCTCTTATCTTAAATCTATGCACCTATTTAACGTATCCACTCTGGGAAACAGACTCCAACTATCCACTTTATCCACGTCCCTCATAATTTTATATACCTTTATTAGGTATATGTGCTCCCCTGGCAGCACATTCCAGGCATTTACCACCCTCAGTGTGAAAAAGCTCGCCTCTCATATTTTCCTTAAACTTTCCCCCTTTTACCTTAAGCCTATGTCCCCTTATAATTGACATTTCTACTGTGGGATAAAGACTCTAACAATCCATTCTATCTGCGCCTCTCATAATTTAGTAAGCTTCTATCACATCACCCCTCAACCTACAACGTTCAAGTGAAAACAAACCAAGTTTGTCCAACCTCTCAATACTCTCGAAACCAGGTGACATCTTGGTAAACCTTTTCTGTACCTTCTTCAAAGCCTCCACGTCCTTCTGCTGACCAGAGCAATATGCAATAATCCAAAATGTGGCCGAACTAAATTTCTACGTAGCTACAATATGACTTGTTAATTTTTATACTCTATGCCCTGACAAATGAAGGCAAGTATGCCATATTCCTTCTTGACCACCTTATCCACTTGTTTTGGTATTTTCAGGGAACTGTGGACCTGTACACCTATATCTCTCTGTATGCTGATTTTTCTGAGGGATTTACTGTATACTTCCTTCCTGTGTTAGACCTTCCAAAATGCATCACCTCGCGTTTGTCCGGATGAAACTCCATCCGCCATTTCCTTCAGCCTGTCGATATCCTGATGTATCCTCAGGTAATCTTCGTCACCATCCACAGCTCCCCAAATCTTTGTGTTATCTGCAAACTTACGAATCAAATCACCTAAATTCTCATCTGAATCATTTGTATAGATATTACAGCGTAAGCCAGGGAAGGAGAAAAGATGATAATGGGCACAATGAGTAAATGAAAATAGGTCAGCTGTGCTGGAAACAGTCCATGTCATGACAGGGGGGTGGGGTTGGATAAAAGACACGGAAGGAGGTATTCAGGGTCTAAATTTATTGAACTCGATGTTCAGTCCTGCAGGGTTCCTAGGTGGAAGATGAGATACTGTTCTTCCACCTTGTGCTGAGCTTCAATGGGGCAGTGCAGCAGGCCTGAGACAGAGATATTGGCCAGGGAACATGGTGGTGTGTTAAATTGGTGAGCAACTGGAAACTCGGGGTCATTTTTACAGACTAAATTCTCATTGTTCTTGAAGGGTGACTTGGGGAAACCAAGCTGAGCTCAGTAAAAACCAAAAGAACTGCGGATGCTGTAAATCAGGAACAAAAACAAAATTGCTGGAGAAGCTCAGCAGGTCTGGCAGCATCTGTGAAGGAAAAAACAGAGTGACACTTCCTCAGAACAGCTGAGCTCAGTTGTCATTCTGGCTTTGGCTTTGAGGTACTTTACAAATGTTGATGATTTATCTGTTCTAATGGCACTTCTGTGTTGAACTCCTTGAAATTATCTCTGCCTTTGGCAATGAATGATCAAAAACTTTAGACAGGGTTTGAAGTTTTAGTAATACTTGGGGAGGAAGAAACATCCACACAGGGAGCTTTGGTGACTTTTGTTTCCATAATGCCTGGTTCTTGGAGTAAAAGTTTTTTTACCTACAGTCAATTTTGATTGTGCAACCATATAATTAATACTTCCATTGTCTACATGAATGATTCAAAGTTAAAAGCCATTGTTACACAATGGAGGAATGGCCTGGTCACACCTATGTACTCTGAACTTGCTTCTTCGCATTTTTAGTTAAGTATTCAATTCAGAAGTAAAGAACCTAGGAGCCCTTGGGACTTGAACTTTGATAAGTCCATAAACAAAGAAGGAACAGAGTTTCATGCAGAACTCTATCACTGGAGACCATGTCAGACTAGATTTTCCATCGATGCCCTGGAATGGAATTTGAATCGTGGACCTTTGACTCAAACAGAGAGTGCTACTGCTGAAAGATCATGAACGTCTTAGAATGAGTGGTGTATCTTGGCAGTCCTTCTGTTGCTGAGAGTCACTTGACAGATACTAAGGTTGACCTTCCAACTAGGCAACACAAGCACCTCGAATAACATTGTACTCCTTGTTGACTGGTTTCTAGGCAACAGTAGGAGTAGGGTGCAGGAAACAACGGAGCTTGACATTTTTTTGTGTCAGTCACACAGAGTGATGCTATCATTAACAATACATGAACAGAAGAACCATATTGAGAGATGGAAAGAAGTCTCATTTGTTTTTATCAGAGACAGTTTAATTCAAGAAACTATACCGGGGTTTCTCCCACTAATGCTCATGTTGGACAAAATGAAGAGTGACTTTCAATCAGTGCGATGTCTGCTGCCCTTTATGTTACAAAGATTGTCTAATAGATTCACAATGACTACATTGAATCTGCCGAGTTAAATGCATTCAGCTACAATGAACCTCAATTATTCAAACTCCCATTATCTGTAATCCTGAATTCTCATGGGAAGCAGAGTTTAGTTTTACACCAATGCAATTGATGGGTTTTGAATGTCACCTGCAAGGCTAACACTAGATGAAAGTTTCGATCCAACTGGACCCTATATTTCTTTGGTGGGTTGAGAATACGTTTGAACCAGGCTGAGGGGAGTAATACAGTTCTGTGCTATTTATTTACTAGATTTACCTACGTTCTTACAGTAATCCCAAATAAATCACCTCCAAGTTACCTGTTGACTCTTGGGCAATGGAGTGAGGTAGAGAGTTGTCTAACTACCCATTATCTTCGCGATAAGCACATACTCTTCAGCAGATTACCGATCCCGGTTTTGTTTAAAGCTATGGGTCAGCTGGCCCGTTTAGTGTCTTAAAAATATCATTCGAACCATTCTCCAATGCTTTCTCGTGCAGTTAGAATATGGTTAATTTTCCCACTCAGTCCATATCATCCAATCTCTCCATCTCCTCAATCAAGCGGGTTGAGACTTAGAAATGGGGAACGATAGGGTTAATGGGATAACTCTTTGAAAGGGCTGGCATTGATATCATAAGCTCAATGGTCTCTTTATGTGCTCTATGATGCTATGAATAGATACTGTGCTATGATACTATCAACATCCTGAGGGTCATCCTTGACCAGAAACTCAACTGGACTCACTACACAAAGACAGTGACTACAAGAGCTGGTCAGAGACTAGGAAGGGTGGTTCAGTGGTTAGCACTGCAGCCTCACAGTGCCAGGGACCCAGGTTCGATTCCACCCTTGGGCAATTGTCTGTGTGGAGTTTGCACATTCTTCCCATGTCTGCGTGGGTTTCCTCCCACAGTCCTAAGATGTGCAGGCTAGGTGGATTGGCCATGCTAAATTGCCTGTAGTGTTCAGGAATGTGTAGATGGGGTGGGTCTGGGTGGGATGCTCCAAGGGTCAGTGTGGACTTGTTGGGCTAAAGGGCCTGTTGCCACACTGTGGGGACTCTATGAAAAAATGTATGGATATCGTGGTGAGTAACTCACCTCTTGGCTCTCCAAAGCCCATCCACCATCTACAAGGCACAAGTCAGGAGTGTGATGGAATGCTTCTCACTTGCCTGGTTGGATGCAGCTCCAATAACACTCAAGAAGCTCCACACCATCCAGGACAAAGCAGCCTGCTTGATTGGCACTACATCCTCAAGCATCCATTCCCCCCACCACCGACGCTCAGTTACAACAGTGTGTACTATCTACAAGATGCATGACAGAAACTCACCAAGGATCCTCAGACAGCACCTTCCAAACCCGCGACCACTTCCATCTCGAAGGACAAGGGCAGCAGATATATGGGAACACCACCACCTGCACGTTCCTCTCCAAGCTACTCACCATCCTGACTTGTAAATATATCACTTTTCCTTCACTGGGCATCGCTGGGTCAAAACCTTGGAATTTCCTCCCAAAGGTCAGCAAACAGCAGGAGGGCTGCAGCGGTTCAAGACGGCAGTTCATTACCACCTTCTCAAGGACAACCAGTGATAGGCAAGAAATGCTGGCCAGCTAGCGACATCCACATCCCACAAATGAACAAAAAAAGTACTGTTTACTCTCATCTTAATTGCATTAATAATAATTGCATTATCCTTTTAGTTCCTGCGGCGAACAGAAATGTACGCAGTATCCTAAATTGCCAACGTACAGTCGATTGTCCCAATGATTCAATACTCTGCTTTTAATACGACCCAACATCTGACTTGTGACTTTGTGTCACAAGGACACAGGCATTCACATGAAAATTCATTTGTTGTCTAGCACCCAGTATTAGTCCTGTCCTGTCCTGCTTGTAGCTACTCCTGCCAAGAGATCTGCTGTCTGGATTCATCACACACATCTCATTCTTACACATCCAATGTAACTCGTCTACAACTTCTCATTGATATCCACCATTTGGTTGTGTCTAAGTCGACCCCTCTTTCTGCTGCGCTCCATTTTCCTCTTTGGAAGAGGAGCTTCTCAGCTCTGATCAAACAGTTAAAATATTGACATTTTCTTTTCAAGATGCCAATCTCCGCAGTAGCTATTAACTCTTGCGATTTCAATGACCTCTTCATTCATCCTACTGGCTGTGTAGATCATTTATAAAGGAGCTTGTATGAATGTACAAATAGTTTGTTGTTGTTTGTTAGCCAGCATCTGGCCCCTTTTCAAGATGGCGGCACCTCCATTGCCGACGGTTACGGAGAACTAGCTACATGTGCCATATTGAGGCAATTAATGCTGGAAAAAGGCGGCCGTGGCTTCAAAATAAATGGATCAGACAGAACTGCCAGACGCAAAATCAGCAAATGGAGAGTTTTGGGTGAGTATTGCCTGATTCTAAATGCTTTAGCAGTCTATAAACATGTTCTGGTGCGCTGAGGCTGCAATGATGTTTATAAACTCACTGAGGCAGAGATCTCTTAAATTTTAACAATCTGTATCAAACAGCTGTTTCATAAAGGAATTTCCTTATCATTGCAGCAATCTCTGTGCTATTTGCAAGTCTAAGTGATGACTAAAGCCATGGCATGATGTATGACCCTAAATCGTAAAGTGTATTAGATCAGTTCAGGTCATCACATCTATTTACATTAGCACAGCCATAGAGCGATGCCCACCATTAGAACTTGTTATATACGAGCTAGCAGTTTGTGTCTCCCTGTGCTGTAAAATAATTATCCACTTTCTGGCAGCTAAACAGTGACAATGCTTCACATAAAGCACTTGCTGGCTGTAAAATGATTTGGAATGTCCCAAGGTTGTGAAAAGTGCTGTGTAAGACACAAGTTTCTTTTTTTTAAATTACAACAAAACTACATAGAATTGAGTACCATAAATGCATCAACCAGCCTTTGATTCCTTGAAAATCCCCTCCAGAAGCAGGGATTAACCATACACCAAGCATTTGTGCAAACCATCATCATGGGTTTGGGTGGTCATCATTTTACAATAGCATCGTCATTCTGTGCAAAAAGTGGGCATGTTTACAACATAGCCCATGTTCCCCCACCGAGAATGCCTACACTGCAGAAAGAGGCCAATTCAGCCCATTGAGTCTGCACTTATCCTCCAAGACAAACTAAGACATACCTAATCCTGTAACCTTGCACTTACCATGGCTAATGCACACAGGTTGTCCGTCCCTGGACACTATGGGTGCTTTCGCTTGGCAAACCGACCTAACCTGCACAACCTTGGACTACGAGAAGAAACAAGAGCGCCTGCAGGAAACCCACACAGACACAGGGAGAATGTGGAAGCTCCACACGTACAGTCACCCAGGGGTGGAATTGAATCCGGGTCTCTGGCACTGTGAGGCAAGGGAAATATTTGTGAGGGAAGAAACTGAAGCTCACTCCTAATGCAAGTATAGGAACGTCCTGGGCATTGTTGACAACCTTTGTGCAAATTCAATGTTAAAAATGTGATTTTGTTTCTCTCAGGGCTGGAGAAATGAGGTGGTTATACCTGCTGAGTCGATGTATTTGCTGTGATTTACAGAATCTTTTAAACCTGAAATACTCACTCGGCCTGACAAAAGGTTATGAGTTCGATTCCAGCCTCGGGTGATTGTCTGTGTGGAGTTTGCACATTCCCCCAGTTTCTGCGTGGGTTTCCTCTCACAGTCCAAAGATGTGTAGGTTAGCTGGATTGGCCATGCTAAATTGCCCAAAGTGTCTAGGGTGGGAAATGCAGGGATAGGGTGGGTCTGGGATGCTCTTCAGATGAGCGGTGTAGACTCAATGGGCCAAATGGCCTGTTCCACACTGTAGGGATTCTGTGATCATATATACACTGACTGTTGCTTGACACAACAGTTTGTTATTCAGTTGGCAGCTTGGCTTATTCTTGTTCCCTCGGGTTTTACAGGATTTATCACTGTGATACTCTGCAACATAAGCCTTTTCTCTATAGGACTCACTGTTCAGTTATGGCACGGAGAAAGCATAGTCCTATCCTGTCGGACATTGCATTAAGAAACTTTTATTAGCAGCACTCAGAACACTGACACCCGAGATAAGATAGCAGCTGTGTGAGCAACAGCTCCAATAGTGTTACATGCTGCCCAGGAAGCTTATGTACTTGTGATCAATCTTCGAATGCTGTTCTGTCAGGATGATACCAGGGCGACAGGATGGAATCATTCCAAAATGTGTCCCTGATCTATTGGCTCCAATCCTTTCCCTGACAACTGTTCAAACTAAATCAGAATCCTCATACCCTTGAAGTCATGTTTGAAGTCATTATGACTCTAGGACTTTATTTTTGACCTCAAGAGAGCTGCCATTTGTGTCATCACAAAGACTGCTTACTCCTCGCTCTGTAACATCGTCCCCGCTTTGCCCATGTGCTACTGAAATCATCCTTTGTGCCTTCATTAACGTGGCACTTGATCTATTTTGTTTGTTCTTGGAGCGTGGCTGCTGTTTGTCGGGCCTACATGTGTGCGCTATCCCTAATCGCTCTGGGGAAGTTAGTGGGGAGCTCCCTTCATGAATCTCTCTGCAGTCCATGTTGTGTAGGGCCACTCATAATGTCGTTAGTGAGGGAGCTCCAGGATTTTGACCCAGCAGAGATATATTTCTGAGACAGGATGGTGTATGTGGGTTTGGAAGGTGCTTTCAGAGGAAATTTAATTGTATCCAACGCACAGCTATCTGTGTCCTCACTCACTCCAAGACCCATTCTCCTATACTCTGCTATGCTTGCTGCCTTATATTGTCTTCCACTCAACGTCTTGATTTTATAATCCTCATCCCTGCTTTCAAAATCCTCCATGGCCTCACCCTTGCCTGTTGCTATAGTGCATAATCCCACCACTCTTAAGGAAGGGCCCTGGAGAGTGTTGTAGGAAAGAAAGACCGAGGGGTTCAGGTACACAGTTTGTTGAAAGTGGTATCACAGGTAGACAGGGTGGTGAAGAACATGTCTGGCACACTTGCCTTCATTGCTCATACCATTGAGTTTAGAAGATGGGATGTCATGTTGCAGTTGTACAGCATGTTCGTGAGACCACTTTTGGAGTACTGTGTGCAGTACTGGTCACCCTGCTCAAGGAAGGATATTATTAAATTCGAGAGGGTGCAGAAAAGATTTAACAGAATGTTGCTGGGACTGGAGGGTTTGAGTTAAAAGGAGAGGCTAGATAAGCTGGAACTTTTTCCACTGGAGTGCAGGAGATTGAGGGGTGACTTTTATATAGATTTATAAAATCATGAGGGGCATATATGAGGTGAATAACAAGGTTCTTTTCCCCAGGGTTGTGGAGTTCAAAACTAGGGGACATAATTTCAGGATGAGAGGAGGACGATTTAAAAGGCACTCGAGGGGTGATTTTTTCACACAAAGGGTGGTTTGTATGTGGAATGAACTACCAGAAGAATTGGTAGATGCAGGTATATTTACAACATTTAAAAGACATTTGAATGGGTACATGAATAAGAAATGATTGGAGCGATATGGGCTAAATGCAGGCAAGTGGGACGATTTAAGTTTGGGAAGCTTGGTCACCACGGATGATTTAGACTGCAAGGTCTGCTTCCGTGCTGTATGACTCGATGATTCTATGGTACCTGTGGTGATCTAATTTTGGTCTCTTGAGCATCCCCAGTTTTAATTGATCCATGATTGTCTGTCAAACCTTCGTTTATTTACAGTTAAGCCCAGGAATTCCCTCCCTAGACCTCTGCACCTTCCTACTTATCTTTCCTGCTACAATTCACTTCAAAAACCTGCCTCTTTTAAACACATTTTCAATCAGTTGCCCAAACATCTTCTGCTGCTGCTGAGCATAATACCTTGTCGCAAAAAGGTCCTGTGATGCACCCTTCAGCTGTTTTATTAATACCAAAAGTGCTAACTCAATGCTGTTGTTGATCTAAGGTACTAAAGCTATTCCCAGTGGAATGGAGGAGCATGAGAGGAGATTTACTAGAAAAGTGGAAATTGGAAACTGGTCCATTGGACTCCATCCCGTTATAGAATCATAGGATGGTACAGTGCAGAAGAAGGGCATTCAACACATCATAGCTGTGATAGCTGTCTGATGGAGCTAGCCAATTCTACAGCATAGAGGTATGTACTTTGTAACTTTTCCAGTCTGACATGAAACTTCATTTCAATTGCCTCTGACGCCTTCATTTTCACTAATAAACCAACAAATTATTCCAGTCATTTGTGACATACATATGACAATGTATTTTATAGGGATTTCTTAAAAAATAAAGAAAGTAACTACAAGGTAAGGCTGTGGGTTTCCTAGCCACATTAAATCTTCAAAATTCAAGACGTTCTGGAGATCGGCTTGGCCAAAATTTGTCGGCCATCTCTAATTGCATTTGAGAAGGTGTGCTGTCTTCTCAAATCACTGCAAAATGAATGAGAATATTATGGTCTATCACTAACTGATGCATTTCTGTTTTCAGGACCATGCTCATTGTGAAAAATGTTTCTTGGTTTTGCAGCATGTTCTTCTCAACTCTAAACCTAGGTGCAAGGCTGGTTTAAGGTCAATGAAAGACACATCTGCCATGTGGCTGTCCTCTGACCTCACACCATATGACGTCAACTCTGTGCCTTTTAATTTATCGGTACTCAACAGAAAGCTTTGCTCCACAAGATCAGCACAAAGCATGCACCTGAAGAAAAAGCAAGAGGACTTTGTTCCTCTTAAAAAATCTATACTTGGTTGAGGCAATTATTGTATAAAATTGAAGACTTGCATTTTCATAATGTCTCACCACGGCTCAGAAATATCTCAAAGCAATTCATATGCTCTTCGAAACACACTAACTCATCATCTAAAAGTAAACCCTACATTAAACCCACATTCAACAACGTCCTTCAGATTATCCACTACCAGAGTGATCAGTGTATGTAACAGATTCACAACACCGAGAATAAGTGTTTATCTCGAGATCCCAGTTAGCATTCCCTTCTCCATTTCTCCTGCCATTATGTTGTTGGTGAGACCTTGCTATACACAAAATGGTTGAAACATTGACAGCAAGGTTAACAATTCAAATTGATTTCTGTGCTGCGTAATATGCTGTGAGGCACATCTGAAAGATGAGATAAACTGCTATATAAATACACACTTTCTTTCCAGATAAGCTACCATTTAATAGCATACCCAGCAATGTTAGGGAATACTTTAGCTATTTTTCATCAGCTTGTCTTTCACAAAAAATGCTTCCACTGATTATAACTCATAAAATCTTTGAAAAAAGGAACTGACATTTCCATGACAATAGGACACCCCAAAGTAACTTTTCTCATTCTTTCATGAAACGTGGGATTCACTGTCTAGCCCAGCATTTATTGTCCATCTTAAACTGCTCTGCAGAAAGTGGTAGTGAGCTGCCTTCTTGAATCATAGCAATCCCTGTATTATAGGGACACCCAGAGTGCAGCTGGGGAAGCGGTGTTAAGTTCCATTGTCAGTAATTATAACAAAAGCTTTAAGACACAATCAATGCTAATATGTCTCGGCATAATTTCAACCCGAGCCCTTTTGCTGCAATTGTGCAGGGCCTTACTCAGACAGTGGTGTGCAGTTTTGCTGTCGTTAATTGAAGAAGGATGTTATGGAGGAAGCACTACAAAGGTTTACCAGACTGGTTTCGGGGATGGCGGGACTCATGAAGATATGAAGAGAGATTGGATCAGTTAGGACTACGATCACTGGAGTTTATATACATAGAACATAGAATATAGAACAGTACAGCACAGTACAGGCCCTTCAGTCTACGATGTTGTGCCGAACTTTTACCCTAATCCTAAGGTCTATCTAACCTCCACCCCTACTTTATACTATCAAACATATGCCTATCTAATAGCCGCTTAAATGCCCCTAATGAGGCCGACTCCACTACCCTCTCTGGCAATGCATTCCACGCCCCGACCACTCTCTGAGAAAAGAACTTACCTCTGACATCTCCCCTGTATCTACCTCCACTCACTTTAAAACTATGTCCCCTCGTAATAGTTACCTCCACCCGAGGAAAAGTTCTCCGGCTGTCTACTCTACCTATACCTCTGATCATTTTGTACACCTCTGAAGAATCATGAGGGGAATCTCTTAGAAACCTATAACATTCTAACAGGACCAGACCTGGTAAACACAGGAATGATGTTCTTGATGACTGGGAGTTCAGAACTGAGGGTGATAGTCTGAAGGTAGACTATTTAGGATTGAGAGAAGGAGAAGATTCTTTATCTAGAGAGTGGTTGAGCCTAATGAATTCTCAGCCACAGAAAGCAGTTGAGATTAAACCATTAAATGTTTTCAAGTTAGAGTTACATATAGTTCTCAGGGCTAAAGAACCAAAGGGCATGGGGAGAAAGTAGGAACAGGGTATAGAGATGGATGATCAGCCATGAACATGTGGAGAAACAGGCTTAAAGGGCCAAAAGGCATACACCTGCTCCCAGTTTCTGTGTTTCTATATTTCAACTCTCAAACTTCACTACCTCTCATGGTGTCTAGGACAACACGGTTTTGACTCAGAATAAAGCTGGGGGAGGGGGTGGGGAGGTGGGCGCCAATTTAAGACTGAGATGAGGGGGATTTCTTCTGTCAGACGGTTTAAAGTCTTTGGAACTCCTTGCCAGAGGCAGCTGTAGGGACCAGTTTCCTGTTTTTATTTTAAACACTGGAGCCACTTTGGCCTTTTATGAATGCTTTTTCCAGATATTTCCAGGTTCTAGGGAATTTTGGAAAGCTACAACCGATGGGGAGTTGTGAAGTCATGGAGGGATTTAGTAGGCAAGGATGAGAATTTTTATACAGAGGTTTTGCTTAACCAGGAACCAGTGCAGATCAGCAGGCATAGGGCCGAAAGGTGAATCAAATAGGGCTTGAATGAGGACACAGGCTGCTGAGGTTTGGATAATTTCAAGTTTATAGAGGGGGATATGTAGGAAGTCAAACCTGATTGTAGTGGAATAGTCGAGGTTAGAAAGAAAAGTAATAAAGAGCACAAAACCTTGGCCAGCAGCATTGCTTGGGCAGAAATTGGCTGTCAGTCTCTCTTGGTAGAGAATCTCTCCACTGGCACCTGAGCCCCCTCCAGCATCATGTGACCCAGAGATATACTTTGACTCAGAGCACAGTAGCAACTTAATAATCCCAAGAGATAAAAGGTACTGCAGATGCTGGAGAATCCGAGATAACAAGCATGGGGCTGGATGAACACAGCAGGTCAAGCAGCATCATAG
>JAHRHZ010000266.1:7796590-7836166 GCA_024137785.1 Ginglymostoma cirratum | reverse complement strand
GACCTGCTGTGTTCATCCAGCCCCATGCTTGTTATCTCTAATAATCCCAAGACTCGTTTAGGTTTCTCCTGCTAACAGAGATCTGCAAGAGTAAGCCAAAAGTCATTAAAAAAGAGAGTAAAGAAAATTTAAGTTGTATAACTTCAGGGGCTGGATTGACAGTGTTGCTGTATCAGGCCAGAACATCAGTAGCATTTTATTATTTACATAATCAAAACAGCAAAGAACATCAGAAATCCATGTTGTATACTGCAAAGGCTCCCTAATGGCGTAATCAACAATATGTGAGACAGCTTTTTCTCGGCTTTAAGCTTTAAATGATTAAAAAAGAGTGATTGATGGCTCCAATGAGCAACTCCACCCAGCAATACATCTCATAATCCTTTTGGGATTCAGATCAATTTTCAAAGGATTTGCAGTTCTGGGGATGCCACTCATCAAACTTATTTTCTGCTCTGAAGTGGTATTGCAACTATGCGTTTTTATTGCTGGTCTACTATTGACTGTTGTGTTGCGCCCTCTCATGTGTACCTCTAAAGTACTCATCACAGTTATGCTTTCTGCCAAATAGTTAAGATGCTGGATCGGTAACATCTAAGACGGAACAATGGAGCATAGCAATGATTTTGTTGACACACTTCGAACACATACTCTTTTGAGTGCGGCTCTCAACTGGGAAATCAGCATCCTACGGTGGCAATTTATGTGAGTGAAATCCTTCTTGTTAGTAATTTTGTTAGATACAAACCTAAAATTAGGGGCAAGTGTAGGACAGAGTAGGCTTGCAGAGCCTGCTTTCCCCTTCAGTAAGGTCATGGCTAATCTGATTGGTGCCTCAACTCCACATTCTTGCCAATAACCTTTGGTATTCTTGTTAGTCAGGGTAATGGAGTCGGCCTCATTAGGGGCATTTAAGTGGCTATTAGATAGGCATATGGATGATAGTTTAAGATAGTGGTGGAGGTTAGATAGACCTTAGGTTTCGGGTAAAAGTTCGGCACAACATCGTGGGCCGAAGGGCCTGTACTGTGCTGTACTGTTCTATGTTCTATGTTCTATGATCTACTTTAACTATTCAATGACCCGCCTCCACTGCTGTCCAGGAAAAAGAGATCTGCAGACAAATGACCCTCTGAGAGCGAAAACATCTCCTAGCTTCTGTCTGAAATGGTGCCACCTTATTGTTAAACGATGTCCTCTAATTTTGATTTCTCCCAAAAGGGGAAACATTCTTTCAGCATCCACCTCGTCAGGTCCCCTTCAGACCTGAGATAACAAGGTGTAGAGCTGGATGAACACAGCAGGCCAAGCAGCATCAGAGGAGCAGGAAATCTAATGTTTTGGGCCTAGACCCTTCTTCAGAAATTTCCATTTCCATCCGAAACATCAGCTTTCCCGCTCCTCTGATGCTGCTCGGCCTGCTGTGTTCATCCAGCTCTATACCTTGTTATCTCAGATTCTCCAGCATCTGCAGTTCCTACTATCTCTCCCCACTTCAGATCTGATATGTTTCAATAAGGTCACTTCTCATTCTTTTAAATGCCTACAAATACACGGTCATTCTGTCCAACATTTCCTCGTCCCAGTTCCAGTGAACCTTTCCTGAACCGCTCCGAGTCATGAAGTCATAGAGATATACAGCACTGAAACAGACCCTTTGGTCCAACTCCTCCATGCCGACCAGATATCCCAAATAAATCAGTCCCATTTGCCAGCATTTGTCCCATATCCCTCTAAAGCCTTCCTATTCATATATCCATCCCAGAATAATTTTAAATGTTGTAATTACACCAGCTTTCACCACTTCCTCTGGCAGCTCACTCCATGGACCCACCACCCTCTGTGTGAAGAAATTGCCCCTTAGGTTCCTTTTAAATCTTTCGCCTCTCACCTTAGACCTATGCTGTCTAGTTTTGGACTACCCTACCCTGGGGAAAGACCTTGGTTCTTCACCTTATCCTTGCCCCTCATGATTTTACACAATTACCTAAGGTCATCCCTCAACCTTCAATGCTCCGGAAAATAGCTCAAACTTATTTAGCCTCTCCCTATCACTCAGCTCCACCAACCCTGGCAACATCCTTGTCAATCTTTTTTGAACCCTTTCAAGTTTCACAACATCCTTTTTATAGCAGGGAGATCAGAATCGAATGCAATATTCCGAAAGTGGCCTAACCAATGTTCTGCATGACTTTCCAACTCTTATATTCAAAACAATGACCAATAAAGGCAAGCATATCAAATGTCTTTTTCATAATCCTGTCTACCTGTGAGTCCACTTTCAAGGAACTATGAACCTGCACCCCAATGTCTCTTTGTTCAGCAACTCTCCCTAGGACCCTACTATTAAGTGTATAAGTCCTGCCGTGATTTGCCTTTCCACAATGCAGCACCTCACATTTACCTAAATTAAACTCCATCTACGACTCCTCAGCTCATTTACTCATCTGATCAAGGTCTCATTGTACTCTGAGGTGACGTCCTTCACTGTCCACTGTTTTCTGCAAACTTACTAATATTCCTCCTATATTCACATTCAAATCATTAATATAAATGGCAGAAAGCAGTGGACCCAGCACCAACCCTTGTGGCACACTGCTGGTCACAGTCCTCCAGTCCAATTGCGTTTACAGTGTTTCTTAAGTAAGGAGCTCAAAACTGTTCACAGTACTCCAGCTATAGTCTCACCAGCTCCCTGTATTACTGTAACAAACATTTTTATGTTTACTTTCCATTCTCCTCTCAATAACCTGCAATATTCTATTGGCCACTTTAATCATTGGAAATATGTCAATTTCCTGCTTTACACTTGGGTCAACTTTCTGGGTATATCTACTTAGAGAGTCTTCATGACATTCAACTGATGGGTTTATTTGGCGAGTGGTGTGTGGTACACAAGGAACCACGTGGAGTGCAGGAGTATTGGAGCATGTGTGGCTGTTAATGGTTATACCTGGCAGGGCTGGTGAGGTGGGGTGTGATATCACATTAAAGTTGCCTTGTCATGAGGGATCACCTTCCATTAGGGATAGAATGGTAATGGCAAGAGAAGGTGGGATGGCATGGGATGGATAGTAGAAATGGGGATAGACATAGCATGAGAAGGACGCCATTGTTAGGATAGAATTGTATGGGAGCGAGGGGATGTCACTAAAGATATGGAAGAGTGACAACAAAAACTTTCATTTAAAAAGCATCTATAACCTAATCAAACATCCCAAGGTGCTTCACAGGAGCCTTATGAAGCAAAATACAACATCAAGCAACAGGGGATATTTGAATATAAATAGAATATTAGGTCAGATAACTAAAAGCTTGGTCAAAGAGTTAAGTTTTAAGAAGTGCCTTCAAGGTGGAAAGATGTGGAGGGAGACAGATGGAGGAGTGGAATTCCAAACATTGACACCGAGCCAACCTGAAGTCACCAATGGTAGAATAATTAAAATTGGGGATAGACAAGAGGCCAGAATTGGAGGAGAGCAAATCTCTTTGTGAGATAGGGCTGGAAGAGATTACACAAAAATCACAAAGTGATTGAAAACCAGGATGAGAATTTTAAATCAAGATATTGTTCAACCCAGAGCTGATGTAGGTCAGTGAGCACAGGGTGACAGTGGAACACATCTTGGTCTTAGTTAAGTTGGGTTGGAAGGGTTTGAATGACATATATGGAGAATAGAATATAGGAGAATAGCTAGGAATGTGTTGGAACAGTTAAAACGAGTGGTAATAAGCTCTACATCATGAATGAGGGTATCAGCAGTGGATGAACTGAGGCAGGAGCAAATTTAGGAAATGTTACAGAAGTAAAAATAGACGATCTAATTGACAGCATGAATATGCTCTTCTTTGGATCAAAAGTAACACTGTGGTTGTGAACAGATTGGGTTAACCTCAATCAGAGACAGTAAGAACTGCCGATACTGGGGTCAGAGATAACACATTGTGGAGCTGGAGGAACACAGCAGGCCAGGCAGCATCAGAGGAACAGGAAAGCTTGCTGTGCTCCTCCAGCTCCACACTGTGTTATCTTGGGTTAATCTCAGCCTGTTGCCTGCAAGAGGGAATAGAGTTTGAGTGGGGCCAAAAACAATGGCTTCAATGTTTCGTTGGAGGAAACGTCTTCGTTTTCAGCTCCAGATGTCAGGTAGGCAGCCTGATAATTTAACAACAGTGTTAGATGGAAGTGGTTAAGTGAGGCAAAATGTTTGATGTGACTTGGTATTCTTTGTTCTAAAAAATGAAGATATAGTAGATTCGAATGTAAAAGTTTTAGTCAAGCTATCAAATGAATTAAAAGAGCACATCAGGATTAGTTCAATAGACAAACAAGACAATAACAACCTATATCTTTCAGAGTTTTGAGGCAGTCTAACTATATTGCACATCCCACTACAAAAGCTCAAAGAAGGAACAGTGATAATGTTGTTCCAAAACCCGAGTCTTAAACACACACTTTGATATGCAACAAGCCTGGTAGTTAGGTGGCTGTTTCCGTCAATGAGAGATATTAAAATTGTGGTAAACAGGTTTCAAGGAAATTGATATTGATTTCCCAAATTATAGTGAAATCTACCCATTCAACTCAGGAGAAAAAAGAGTTCTAAACTAACTTTCATATTCTCTGATCAAAACAGGTTACAAGGCTGGAGTCTTGGAAAGCTAAACAGGAAGAACAAGACAGAGGTGACGGCAAAGAACAGAATGTGCAAAAATAAGAGAGCATCAGCAAATATGGTTAAAACAGGGAAATATGCCAAAAAGACAGAATGAAAGCCTCTGAAGCAAAACTCAAACTTCAATTTTTAAATTATCACCAACTCAGGCATGAATGTCAGCTCAAATTTCAGTGAACATTAATTGTGCACATTGGTTAACGTATTCATGTCAAATTGTGTTGTGTTTTATCTGGCAGAAAATCACCAAGTTATTTTAAATAAATGATCACAGCAGCTTCATTGCAGGGATACATCTGTTAAAATGGTAAACACTGCCATCCTTGTTATTGTAAAAGGATGCCACTGTTAGTCTTATCAAGATCTCCCTCTTATTCTCAAACTGCAGTTGTGCTAGAAGAATTATCTGAGACTTTGGCTTTTTTTTCCATGAAATTAGGAGCCGAGTCGAAGGAAAAAAGCATCATCTACCTTCTCATGGCATTGTGGAGCAGTTGTGTTACAGTTTAATGTAACAGTCCCTGCAGTTCCAGTGACGGAACTGAGTTGTGCAATGAGCTAGGTAAAATTCTTTTATGAGCCAAGTATTACCTGGTCCAGAAATGGGGGGGAGAGTGGGCACAAAATGCCAAGTGAATAATACTACCCCCAGCACAAATATCTCACATTGATTCACCCAAAATTCCCAACAATGGTTATGATTGAATACCACTAACATGTCTACGTATAATATCCTAGATAGAGTAAAAGAGTCTAGGAGCTTTCAAAAACGGAAAGAAACCCTTTAGTTCATTGTGTCTGCACCAATCACCAAGTATCTATCTACACTATAATCCCATTTTCCAGCACCAGGCCTGGAGCTTATGGTATTCCAATCGTTCCTCTGAATAGTTCTTAAGTATCTGGGGGTTCCCACCTCTACCAACCTCTGAGTGAACCTAAAAATTCTCAAATCCTCTCTAAGCCTCCTGCTCCACACCTTGAATCTATTCCCCTTTGGTTATTGACCCCTCTACTACAGGGAACAATTTTCCCTCTGTACCTTACTTATGCATCTCAATCAGGTCTCCCCCTCAATCTCAACAACGTCACCCAATCTCTGTCTCTTCAAAGCTGAATTCCTCCAGTCCAGGCAACATCCTGGTGAATCTCTGCTGCACCATTTCTCGTGCAGTTTCATCCTTCCCATCGTGTGGTGACAATACAGTACTCGAGCTATGGGCAAACTAACACTTTATTCACCTCCATCATAACCTCCTTGATCTTGTATTCAATGTTTTGACTAATAAAGACAAATATCCCATATACTTTCACCTTATCTATCTGTCCTGATGCTTTCAAGGGCCCAAAGACATGTAATCGAAGTCATTTTAATCCTTTGTACCTTGAAGAGTCCTATCATTCAACATGTACTCTCTTGCTTTGTTAGTCCTCCCAAAATGTATCACATCACACTTTTCAGGGTTAAATTCCATTGCCATGCTTCTTTCTTTAAAAGTAAAATAGAATCCCTACAGTGTGGAAGCAGGCCATTTGGCCCATCAAGTCCACTACGACTCACCAAACAGCATCCCTCCCACACCTACCCAACAACCCTATCCCTGTAACCTTGCATTTGCCATGGCTAACCCATCTAGCCTGCACATCCCTGGACACTACGGGCAATTTAGCACGTCCAATCCACCTAACCTGCATGTTTTTAGACTGCGGGAGGAAACCGGAGCACCCAGAGGAAACCCACACAGGCACAGCGAGAATGTGCAAACCCCACACAGCCAGTCGTCTGAGGGTAGAATCAAACTTGACTCTCTGGTGCTGTGAGGCGGCAGTGCTAAGCACTGAGCTATCCTATCTGACCAGCCCAGCTGGTTGACAGCCCATCACATCAGAAAATATTAGGGCATTTAGCCAAAAGATGGTTAAAAAACAATGTTTTACTATCACCTTAAATGGGAGACAAAAGGGATGAAAGTTAGCGACATAATTTCAGACTTTTGGATGGAGGCAGGCAAAGGTATCGTGGCCAATGACTTTGGGGATGCACAAGAGATCAGAAATGGAGGAGGAGATGCAATTGTCGCATTGGAAGAGATTACAGACCTGGGAGAGATGGGGTCATGAGGGGAATTGAATACAGGGATGGACGTATTACATTTAAAATGTGGCCAGATTGAAAACCAGCGCAGGTTAGCGAGCACGAGGGTGAATGGAGTTGGTGTAAGTTTGATGGCAGGCAAGAGTGGGTTCGATAAGTTCAAGTTTATGAAAAGTAGAGAGCATTAGAATAGTCAAGAATTGACAGAACAAAAACCTGGATGATGGTTTCTGAAGCTGAGGCAAGATCAAAACTGTAGGAATACCATGCGGAGCTTGAGGCAAATGAGGGCTAAAAACAATGTCACTGAAAACTATTAACACTTAGTGACTGTGAACTATACACATAGGCAAGGTGGAACAGGGCTTTGCTCGTGCCTTCTTCCATCAGGTTTCAGTTCCAGGTCACCTGATATCATCATGAGACAGTTCCTTATATACAGGCTCAGTAGCTATTGAAAGTATTGGTGCGATAAAACCTTTACTCTCCAAGAGTGGGCGCAGATTACAGAGATGGAAGTCAGTAATACCTCTAGATTAGTATTCAGAAGCCCAGGGTAATCCTCTGGTGATCTGGGTTCAAATCCCACCATAGCAGCTGGAGGGAGTTTAATTCAGCTAATAAAAATCTGGAATTGAAATGAGAGATAAAAGGTACTGCAGATGCTGGAGAATCCGAGATAACAAGGTGTGGAGCTGGATGAACACAGCAGGTCAAGCAGCATCATAGGAGCAGGAAAGCTTGACGTTTCGGGCCTAGACCCTTCATCAGAATTTCTAGGCCTGAAATGTCAAGTTTTCCTGCTCCTATGATGCTGCTTGGCCTGCTGTGGTCATCCAGCTCCATGCTTGTTATCTGGAATTGAAAGATAGCTTCAGTCATGGTGACTGTGAAACTAACATCGATTGTTGTAAAAACCCATCTGGTTCAAAATGCCCTTTAGGGAAGGAAATCTGCCACCTTTACCCAATCTGGGCTACATGTGATTCCAGACCCAAATCAATGTGGTTTACCCTGAATAGCCACTGAAATTACCAAATTAACTACTCAGTTCAAGGGCAATTAGGGATGGGGAAGAATTACTGGACTAACCAGTGATACTGACGTCCCATGAAAGAATAAAGAAAGGAACAAGGCGTTCTTTGTGATGAAGAGGATGTCAGGATGGAAGCTCACACAATAGGGTCAAATAGGAAGGTGTGAATTTAGGAGTAATCTGGATCAACCTCTGATAGAAGGCAAGAAGCAGGATGGAGTTTGTACTAGAAATTATTTAGTAGCAAGCTTTCCCAAACATGTTATCTATAAGTGAAGAGGGACACTTCAGAGAAACAGTTCACTCAACTGGTGCCAGGGCTGGGAGTGGCTATTTTATATAGAAAAGTTGGACAGGCTGGGTCTGCATCTGTTGCACTTTTAAAGAATAAGAAATTATTCAACCGAGATGTACAATGTCCTGAGAGAACTTGACAGGATCCTGAAAAAACTTTTCTCCTCATGGGAGAGACTAGAGCTAGTGGCACAGTTTTGAAATAAGGGTCTACCATTTAAGATGGAGATTAGGAGAAAATTGATTTTTTTCAAAGGCCCATGAGCCTTTAGACTTCTCTTGCCCAGAGTGCAGTGGAGTCAAGTGTCATTAAATATTTTTAAGGTGGAGATAGATAGATTCTTATTAAGGGTGTCAAAGGATGTTGCAGATAGGCAGGAAAGTAGAGTTGAGAAGACAACCAGATCAGCCATGACCTTATGGAATGATGGGTTGAAGGGCCCACTCTTGCTCCTAACTGACCTGTTCACATATAGGTGTAGGGTAGCGTTAGGTAAAGGAATCGAGGGACATGGAGAAATAGTAGGTAAATGGATTTAAGGTACACATCGTACAAGATCAAGTTTAATGGTGATGCAGACAATATACTGTTTATTGTTCTTGAAGAAACAGATTTGCTTTAATATGTGAGTGTTTAAATTTGAGCTGGATTCAAACACCTAAACATTACCCAACGCAAACCCAGCACCTACCCCTGATGCCTACGGAGCTATTGTTCAAGTGGTTGTTAAAGAAGTCATTTGATCTTATTTTTTGAAGCACTTACTGTGAGGCTACCCTCTAACTGAATAATATCTCTTCATTTCACTGGCAATAATGCATTAGCTACAGGCAACTGAGTAAGTAACATTTTCTCTAATGACACTTGAAACATTGGCTCAGCTGAGGCATCATAGTTTTCTTCCTAAAACTGGTGCGACTTTGGAATTACCAGCATTGCATTGACAGGGAAGGTGGTAATAGAATAGGATTGTGATTGAATTGGCTAATGCTCTTGGGACATATGTACAAATCTCACCAAAACTGATGGTAAAAATTAAACTCAATTGATACACCTGGAATTAAAAGCCAGTCTACACGAGCACTGTTGATTGTCATTAAAGAAAAAACCCACCTGGTTCACTTATATCCATTGAGCATGAGATAGAGGAGCACATGTAGGCCATTTGGTCCATCATCCAATGAGATCATGGCTCATCTGATAATCCTCATCTCCACTGTCCTTTTCCTTTTTCCCAGAGCCCTTAATTCCCTTACTGATTAAAAATCTGACTATCTCAGCCCTGAAGATACGTAATGACTCTGTTCCAATATCTCTATGTGATAAAGAATTCCACAGATTTACCACTCCCTGAGAGAAGAAATTCCTCTTCATTTCTGTCTTAAATGGGAGACCTTTTACAGGACTGGGCAGGGTAGACGCAGGGAGCATATTCCTGATGGTGGGTGTATCCAGAACGAGAGGTCACATGATGAAGATTCACGGTAGACCATTTAGGATGGAGATGAGGAGACATTTCTTCACCCAAAGAGTGGTGGGCCTGTAGCATTCATTACTACAGGAAGTAGTTGATGCCAAATGCCAAAACATTGAATGTATTCAAGAGGCAATGAGATATAGCACTTGGGGCAAATGGGATCAAAGGTTATGGGAAGAAAGCAGGATTAGGCTATTGGGTTGGACAACCAGCCATGATCAGGAAGAATGGTGGATCAGGCTCGAAGGGACGAACGGCCTCCTCCTGCTCCTATCATCTATGTTTCTCGACTCTCCCAAAAAGAGAAACAATCTCTTTGCATCTGTTCTGTCAAGCCACCTAAGAATCTTATTTGTTTCAATAGGATCTCCTCTCAATCCTCGAAATTCTAGTGAGCACAGGCTGAACCTACTCAACTTCTCCTCATAACATTTAACACAGGGCCAGTGGCGCAATGGGTAATGCACCTGATTACGGATCAGGTGATTGTAGGTTCGGCTCTGACCTGGCTTAAGTGCAATTTGCTATTTCTTTATGGCGGAACAATGGCTCAGTGGTTAGCTTGGCTGCCTGACAGTGCCAGGAACCCGGGTTTGATTCCACCCTCGAGCGACTGTCTGTGTGGAGTTTGCACATTCTCCCTGTGTCTACGTGGGTTAAATCCAAAGATGTGCAGGCTAGGTGGATTGGCCATGCTAAATTGCCCTTGGTGTTCAGGGATATGTAGCTTAGCGGGGGTTATAGGGGGAATGGGTCTGGGTGGGATGCTCTGACGGTTGTTGTGGCCTTGTTGGGCCTAACAACCTGATTCCACTCTGTAGGGATTCTATGATCTCTTTGCTTAGAATCAATCCAGTAAAACCTCTCTCGACAGCCTTCAGTGCCATTAAATCTACTCTATCAGATAAGTGGACCACAGGTGATTTGGAATGGGTCACAAATACTGACCTTGCAGTGATAGCCATATCTATCAAAGAATTCCAGTCTGGGATGATTAAGGACCAACATAACTTTACCAGAGATAAGTGACTAGCAGCAGTGTAGAAACCTGTTTATCTCAGGAGTCACACCCATGTTCACTTTGCAGCATTCTCTAGCATCACACGGAATTCACTTGAATAGTTCAATACAGTTGCAGGCCAGACAGTCCTAAAATGTCAAGGGCAGCAGATGTATTCGAATGCCGCTATCTGCAATTCATCCTGAGACACGCACCTTACTGACTTGGAAATATGTTACTGGTCCTTCACTCTCACTGGGTCAAAATCATAGACACATACAAGATGATCAGAGGATTGGATAGGGTGGACAGTGAGAGCCTTTTTCCTCGGATGGTGACGGCTAGCACGAGGGGACATAGTTTTAAATTGAGGGATGATAGATATAGGACAGATATCAGAGGTAGGTTCTTTACACAGAGAGTAGTAAAGGCGTGGAATGTCCTGCCTGCTACAGTAGTAGACTCGCCAACTTTAAGGGCATTTAAATTGTCATTGAATAAACATATGGATGATAAGGGAATAGTATAGGTTAGATGGGCTTCAGATTGGTTTCACAGGTTGGTGCAACATCGAGAGCCGAAGGGCCTGTACTGCGCTGTAATGTTCTATGTTCTATGTTCTAACTGCAATTTTGAAGGTGTCCATACATTGCAAGGACTGCAGTTGTTCATGAAGTCAGCTTCCCACAACCTTCTTAAGGGTCTTAAGGGATGGTTAATGAATGCTGGCCCAGCCAGTGGTGCCGACATCTCATGAATGAATTAAAAATTGCCCAGGCCAATGTTGAAGCTCAAGTTGAGCCTCCTCTTAGCCTGTCTCACCTGAGTCCCTCAGCATATCTTTCTTTCCATTTCTTCTACATTTGGTTATTTTGATCTCCCTAAAGGGCATCTCTGCTATTCAAATCATTTGCCCTTAGTAGCAGCAGTTTCCTCATTTTGTATACTCAACTAGTTTCAATTTTCTGCGAAGGCATCACTATTTACAAAATTGAGGAATTACATTTGGACCTGTTAAGGGTATGGACCTATACTATGGAACTTTGTTTAACGTACCTACATGGCCTTCTACAAACAAATATTCCATCAGTCTTCTTTGTTGCAGGGAATTCCTCGAGGCCTGGGAGCCACAATCTTTCCAAATTAACCTTGTAACTAAAACCCATGAACTATTTCTGGTAAATTTCTTCTGCACGTTCTCAAAGACTCTTTCTAAAGTGTGGTGAACAGAATAGGTTCTTAACGAGAATTTTATCAAATATCTGCCTAATTTCCCTGCTTGTGTACTTGACGATCATACTTATGAACCTCAATATTCCACTTCTTTTGATCAGCACTCTGTCAGTATGTTCTACCAAATTCAATGATCAATGCATTAATACTACCTTGTCCCTCTGTTCTGCACCTTCTTTAGAGTTGTACATTATATGAGGTTGAAGACTTGCTCGCTGAGCCGGTGTGTTTGATTGCAGACATTTCATCATGCTGCAAGGTAACATTGTCAGTGCGCCTCTGATAAAATGTCGGTGTTCTGTCCCGCTTGTTATTTATATGCCTTACTTTGCTGGGATAGTTGGCATCACTTCCGGTTCTGCTTTTCAGTGGTTTGTATATCGGGTCCAGTTCAATGTGTTTGTTGATACAGTTCTGGTTGGAATGCCAGGCCTCCAGGAATCCCCTGGCATGTCTCTGTTTGGCTCATGCGATTATGGATGTGTTGTCCCAGTCGAATTCGTGTCCCTCGTTGTCCGTGTGTATTGAGACCAGTGAGAATTGGTGAAACCAGTGAAAAACAGAACCAGAAGTGATGCCAAGCACCACAGCAAACTGAGGCATATAAATTACAAGCGTGACAGAACACCAATGCTTCACCAGAGGTGCACTGACAATATTACCTAGCAGGATGGTGAAACGTTTGCAATCAAACACACCGGCTCGGCGAGCAAGTCTACAATCTCATTCACAACCCAAGATACAAATCTTCTCAAAAACTTTGTACATTATATGCATATTGCCATCCCTTCTGTCAAAATGTATTCCTTTACACTTCTCTGTGTTAAATTCTATCTGTCACTTGTCTGCCCATTCATTTAAACTAAATTTCTGTCACCTTCAACAACAACAGAAATTGCTGGAAAAGCTCAGCAGGTCTGGCAGCATGCATGGAGAGAGATCAGAGTCAATATTTCACGTCAAGTGACCTTCCTGAGAGCTTTTCCAGCAATTTCTGTTGTTGTTTCTGATTTGCAGCATCTCAAAGCTCTGTTCATTTTTATTTGTGCCATGCTCACTGTTTGCCATTCCGCCACATTGTAAAATTTTGAAATCTTCCTCTGTATTCCAACATCCAGGTCATTGGCAAAACAAAAAACACAATGGTTCTAGTCCTGGCCCTGAGGCCCACAAGGTCTACCACCTTCCAGTCTTAAAAAAAACACACATTTGCCATGCTCAGTGTAGTGTACATAACTTTTTGTTTGGTTTAATCAGACAATGAGCCTCCCATTCCAAGAGTTTCAATTTTGAGACAACATTCTTGATTTTGTGCTCAAAACTTTGGAGTGGGATTTGAACCTGCAAACTTGCGACTCTGAGATGTGAGTGTTAACAATGACATTGTAACTTCGGTGAATTCAGCACATGCCCCCATCTCTGCTCCAAGCACAGCTACTGACTGTTCCACTCCCACTTTGACTTCTCTGGCTTCTACCTCGAACTCTATTCAAATGAATGTCAAAGTCAGGTAAGTGATTTCAGCATTTTCTCTTCTTACAGCAGACTGCTTTGACTGCTGAAGCTGCGTTAGGTTAAATGGAACAATGAAACAATTATATTTCCCAAAACATACATTTTCCATTGGCAGGTTTCTGAAGAATTTCTTAAAATCCCATTGCCATCGTCAACATGCAGTGCCCATCCGAGCGATGGTGGGTCATCTATTCAAACCCCTTTTCAAGTGTAAACCATTTTAAATATTTCTGTCAGCAGCAACACCTGAAATATCTCCAGGACTATCCAGTGAATATGATTATTAATTGCTAAACCATCAACAGAAATGCATCATTTAATGCAGCAATGGATACGATCACATTATTTTTCACTTGGACTCTAGAAAGGATAAACATGCAATCACAAGATAGGAATGATAAGAAGGAACACTGAATTGAACATAGCTCTTTCACACAGAAAGACCCAACAGTTCTTTCATTACAGTCATGTTATGATCCCAGCTATCAGAAATACCGTACAGTTCAAATCAGGGAGTGAAGGCTGGTTTGATTAATTTGCTGTTTGTTTATTATGGAAGGCAGTCAGTGAACACAATCAGAAGAGGTTGCTAATATTCTTTTAACAAAAGAATTTTGAAGTTAATTATGTAAAAGAAAAGCATAAACTGCACAGGAACTATAAGAACAATCTCATGACAAATGTAGGAAGAAAGGTTCATTCCCATTACCACGAAGATAACTGTACAGTTTCTCAACAACATTTACTACTACCTCCATGCTAATGCTTTTTGCTCAGTAAGCATAGTTGTAATTGGCTTCCTTCCAAAAAAATTCTGGATTCACTGCTACTTTCTTTTATTAATGTCTCTTCCTGTGACCTTGAAAACAAGCTGCTAACTTAACTCACTATTTATCCTTAACATGGGCTCCTTAAACTCATATCTTTGTTTGTCTTATGGAGGTTCTTCCTCTCTGACACCTCTATGGACTATTGTTTCTGAAGCTTTCTGTTTCACTGACTCTTACATAACCCACGGCTGGCTGCTAGCCCTGACTGCTTGGATACTCCCAAATAACAGAGACAGTGTTAAAATGAGCCTTTGTCTAACTGGTAGAATGTAGTGAGTGGAATTCCACAGGAGTCTGTATTGGGGTCTCAATTTTTAAAACAGTTTACATTAATAACTTAGATGAGAGGAGCAAAGGCACGGCGATTAAATTCACAGATGAAACCAAGTTAGGTAGAAAGAATATTGTTAAGAAAACGTGAAAAAGTTGCAGATGGATATAGTTTGATTAAATAATCAAAAATCTGGCACATGGAATAGAATATAGGAAAATGTTTACTTGTTCACTTTGTCAGGAAGAATTAAAAAAGCAGAGTAGGATTTAAATGGAGAACGTATTATTGCTGGACCATTAATCCACAGACCCAGATAATGTTCCGGGGACCCAGGTTCAAATCGTGCCATGGCAGATGGTGGAATTTGAATTTAAAAAGAATCTGGAAGTCTAATGTTGATCATGATCCCGCCATCGATTGTCAGAAAAAAACCCATCTGGTTCACTAATGTCCTTTCGGGAAGGAAACTACCATCCTTACCAGGTCTGGCCTACATGTGACTCCAGACCCACAACAATGTGGTTAACTCTTAAGTGCCCTCTGGGCAATTAGGGATGGACAATAAATGCTGCCTGGTCAGTGACGCCCACATCCCATGAATGAATTAAAAAAAAGAAAAGAATTCTGAGGTCCAGATTGATATAGAAATTCTGGTAAATGACTCACAGAAAGTTAGTATCCAGCTGCAGCATGCAATAGGGTGTTATTCTTTATTATGAGAGGAATTCAACTTAACAGTAAGGAAGCTACACTTCAGTTACACAGTGCATTATTGGGACTACATCTAGAATGCAGTTCCACTCTTCTCAGAAGGCGGTGAAGGTTACAGATATCATTGAATTACTTTTTATGGCAGAGGTGGATAGATTTATGCTCAGCATGGAAAATTTCTCAGTGAATACATAAGATGTGGATTTAATAAAAAAACATAATCTTAATGAACTATGGAGCAGGCTGAAGAGCCAGATGACCTACATTTCCTTTTACTTCACGTTTGAAAACCTCTGGTGTTAAAGACCTCTTCTAACTACATGAACCCACCTCTGGCTTTTCACTCTCTCTCTGTCCCTCCTTGGGTCGTAAAATCCAAGTCAACAACACTCGATTACCTTCCCAGATGGTGATCATTCAGTTGAAATCGCATGATTTCCTATAAATACAGTTATGAACTCAACATTTAAATTGCCTTTCTGACCCTAAAAGCAAATACCAGGCTTTCACATAAAATAACTAAAATCCATTTTTTCCATTAGATTCCAACTTCTCAGATAATAATGCACAATCAACATTCATAATTGTAATCAACTGTCGCTTCTTTGTCTTCCCTGATTAAATATGAGAGCACTGGGCGCTTGGAGTGAATATTGGGGAGGTGTAGTTGTACTGAAACGAGGGAAAGATTTCCTTTGTTCTTTATCTGAACTGATGCCACAATTGTACGTTTGTAATGTCCTGTTTATGGAGCTGAATGAATAGAACTGTATGTGGCTCAGTGCCCCGAAACGTCAAGTTTTCCTGCTCCTATGATGCTGCTTGACCTGCTGTGTTCATCCAGCCCCATGCTTGTTATCTCTAATAGATATTGAACTAGTTTTGTGAACACTGTTGTTAGACCAATGACGGTTGGGTAAATATTAGAATTTAGTCCTCCCAACAGAGGGCTGGCTGTACTTATTGAAGACATTTATGAGAAATCAGGATACCTGAATTGAACTTAAATTTGCAAGGGCTCACTGACCTCTAAGCCCGATTCCCAGTTATGCTTTCGACAAGAAAAGCACAATACAGTGAACGCTAAATTACAAACCCTAGCCGTATTTCACATTGAATGAGGCCAACTTGCAGCAAATATACAGCGGAACTGATGTCCATTCAACCCACTGATTTATTTCAGAGATAATGGTTCATGGAAAACTCTAGCAACCCTACTTTTATCTCACACTAGCTTCATTCCTCTATGTTTCTCACATAGGTAACAAAGAAAAGAAAGGCTTTTCCTATTAATCGGTGGTACCAGGGCCAGGGGTCACAGATTTAAGGTTTTGGGCAAGACATACGAGAAAGATGTATGAGAAAGAACTTTTACATACTGATGAATAATATTCTAGAATGTATTTCAATGATTTAAAAATGAAATTAGATGGGAAAGGGAATGAAATTAGATTATTTAAAGAAAATAAACTGCAGATTCACAGGGATAAAGCCAGGAAATGGGGATAACTGGTTTGCTCTACAAAAAGCCAGAATGGATTTAATGGGTCAAATGTCATTATATGACTGCATGACTCCTTTCTGCAAATTTCAAGCTAATTCACAACAACATGGCAAGAGCAGCTCCAAAAGAAATTCCTGATTTCAATAATGCTCTGTTATCATAACATCTTGTCAAACAGGAATAGCAGTCTGGGTTCATTGCTTCGTTTTGGTGCCTGAGGGATTGGGATGAAATTTCCCTGAAGCCTTTTACCACAGTGTCCTGACAACAAGACAGAGGGAAGCATATTATCCTGCTTACCAAACAGGTGGAAATGTTCCTGTGGCATTGTTCCAAAGTAGGATCAGGGAGTTCTCCTCATCGTCTAGATCAATATTTATCCATCTACTCATGTCACCGAGATAGATGTCGCTCATTGCTTTATTCCCCTTGCTGTGTGTAAATTGCTGCAGTTCCAGACTTTAAAAATGACCATACTTCTGAAAATACCACTCTGGCTGCAAAGTGCTTTGAGATTTCCTGGGGCTGTGATGTATGATTTTTTAAAAATTTCTTTCCTTCAGGAAGCAGTTTATCCTGCATCATGGAACACAGGTTTGAGATTTCATTTCACCCAGTAGTGGCACAAAAACAATATGTTCCTATTTACACTTACATTTGCACTCAGAGAGCCTCAAGCCTGTACTGAAAAGAAAACTTGAGTCAATGGACATACAAATCAGGAGCAAAGGGTTGGCTATTCAGCCTCTTCAGCCTGCCCCATCATTAAACAAGATCATGACTGATCCGTTTGTATTTTGAATTCCGCATTGCTAACCATCATGATTAGCTTTGATTCCAATGCTTAACAAGTAAGTTTGATGAATTAACCAAACTAGTCCTGAGCAGATGAGCTTAGATTGAAAATTGAGTTTTTGCCTTCCTCCAATCTATTATCTTGCTTCCATCACTTAAGTGCCCAATATCTTTTCTATGCTTTCTTAATCAGGTGTGAATGCAACATTAACTGGTTGAGCTAGGGAGGGGTCTCCACTTCATATTTCAAACTCAAGTATGATTGCCTATGGCAGACTCTGTAACATGCAATACAGGATAAAATCAACATCATCTTTCCCATCCTATAGTTTCTCCTTTGCTTCTGCAGCAGAGAAAAATTTACAGAAGGACAGTATCCATAGTTACTCATAAATTAGGCACATGCTCGGCATTAAATCTGCCTTAAATTAAAAAAGACTTCAGTCAAGGTTCTTCATACATTTTGCTAAGTGGAGAATATTATTATTCAAGCTTTAATTGCATTTAAGTTTTAAAGGTTGACCTTAGCTTTTCACTAGCAATTTAAAAACAAAGGGCTTGTCTCCTCTTTGACAGGCTGCAAGCTTTAACAATATAAGTCACATACCGAACAGCTCAGTATTTCCTTAGCAACTTGACTCATTTTAATTGTCCATCAGCATGGTGAAAGTTGACAAAAATGATTTAAGTTTTAGTCATTTTTGTTTTCTTTTAATATGTAATTACAATTATCATTTAGATTGTTGCTGAAAAATTAGATTCATTCAGCAAAGAGGAATCAATTTTTCATTAAGGGCAATCTTAATTATCGCTAGATTAACTCATTAACCGTGGCCCTGAATGAATTGCAACTCTCTAGCCACCTGCTGGTGTAGCTGCTTTATCAGTTTAAATGCCACTAGGCCGTCAGTTAAATATTCTATTCTAGCTCCAAATGTAAGGACAAAACGACCCCTTAAGGCAATCATTTGACAGTGATCTAATAAAGAGACAAACCTCATCAGCCTACTGTTTGGACGGAAATGAAAGAACACTCAGCATTATTCTAAAGAAAACAGGTGCTTTCAGGATTTTTACAGCACAGAAAGAGTCCCTTCGGTCCATCCTGTCTGCACCATTGATCAAAAATCCCATTTTCCAGCACTTGGTCTGTTGTTATGCATGTTATGACATTTAAAGTGTTCACCTAAATACTTAAATGATGAACAGCTGGAAATGCTGGCCTACTCACCAGGCCTTGTTATTGTATAGTCTGCTACTGGTCACCACCCATCGTTAACCACTAATTGTCCACTTATTTCTCCTCGGCTGTCCATTATCCACTCCTTTTTCTGCCCAACTGTTCTTCTCACTATTTCCAACTATTGTTCACTCCTTACACCCACCCCCAGCCCTGTCTTCTGCATAAAAACCAACCTTTTCCTAGCTACCACCAGTTCTGAGCAAGAACCTGAAACGTTAATTCTGATTTCTCTCCACAGATGCTGCCAGACCTGCTGAGCCTTTGCAGCAATTTCTGTTTTTATTTCTGATTTACAGCATCCTCAGTTCGTTTGGTTTTCACTTCTTAGGGTTCCCAACACTTTTTTTATTCACTTTTGAGACATGGGCATTGCTGGCTGGTCAGTATTTATTCCCCATCCCTATTTGAGCTTGAGAAGCTGGTGGTTAGCTGCCTTCTTGTGGCACTGCAGTCCATGTGCTGTAGCTTAATCCTCAATGCCCGCAGGGAGGGAATTCGAGGATTTTGACCCAGAGCTTGGACGGGAACTTTCAGGTGGTGGTGTTCCTATATATCTGCTGCCCTTGTCCTTCTAGATGGAAGTGGTCACAGGTTTGAAAGGTGCTGTCTAAGGATCTTTGATGAATTTCTGCAGTGCATCTTGTAGATAAAACACACTGCTGCTACTGAGTGTCAATAGTGGGGGGAATGGATGTGGTTTTAATCAAGCAGGCTGCTTTGACCTGGATGGGGACAAGCTTCTGGAGCGTTGTTGGAGCTGCACCCGTCCAGGCAAGTGGGAATATCACACTCCTAACTTGTGCCTAGAAGATGATAAATGGCTTTGGGGAGTCAGGGAGTGAATGACTTGCTGCAGTATTCCTAGCCATTGACTTGCTCTTTTAGCCACTGTGATTACATGGCGTGTCTGTTTTAGTCTCTGGTCAATTATAATCCCAGGACGTTGATAGTTGGGGATTCAGTAAGGATAACACTACTGAATGTCAAGGAGGGCTAGATTGTCTCTTATTGGATAAGGCCATTGCTTGGTATTTACGTAGTGCAAATGTTACTTGTCACTTGTCAGCCTAAGCCTGGATTTTGTCCAGATCTTGTTTTCTCAACTGCCCTTAACCACCTTTATAGGAAGTGAGTTCCAAGCCCCCTCTGGGTAAACACACTTTTCCTCTGAACCTCTTGCTCCTTCCCCTTAAAACTGTGTCCGCTGAGTATTGACCCCTCTACCAAGGAGAAAAGTTTCTCCCTATCTACCCAGTCAATGTACCTCAGAAGCTTGTACACCTCAATCTGATCGTCTCTCAGCCTTCTCCATTCTAAGTAAAACAACCTTAGCCTCTCCGGTCTTTCTTTGCAGCTGAATTGCCCAGTGTGGGTGACATCCTGATCATTCCCTTCTGCGTCTTCTCCAGTATAATCACATCCTTCCAATCATACAGATCTGCACAAAATGTTCCAGCTGTGGCATAGATAACATAATGTGCAGCTGTCCCGGTATCTTGGTCTCCCCTTGGCATCATCAACAAAGAAAAATGGACAGCTTAATTTTTCACAAGTGAACAAGCAATGTAAAAAAGAAATGGCATTTATTGATCTCAGTGTAGCCCAGCATGATTCACTGCAAAGGAACTACTTTTGAAATGATGAAGTTATTGAGGTAATGCTACTGGAGCCAATTTGCACACAGCTAGCTCCTGCAAGCAGTAAACCTTTATTCATTAACAGGATGAGGGTGTCACTGGCTAGGCAGCATTTATTGCTCATCCCTAATTGACTGGAGGGCAGTTCAGAGTCAACCACATTGCTGCAGGCCTGGAGTCACATGTAGGCCAGACCAGGTAAGGATGGCAGCTTCTTTTCCTAAAGGCATTAGTGACCCAGATGGGTTTTTCCCAACAATTGACAATGGATTCATGGTCACCATTAAATTCTTAATTTCAGATATTTTTATTGACTTCAAATTTCGTCACCTGCTGTGGTGGGATTCGAACTCTGGTCCCTAGAACATTTTCTGGATTAACAGTCCAGCGAAAATACCACTAAGCCATCGCCTCCCCTCCTCACATAAGGCAAATGAGATAAATTATCTCATCATTCTTTCTATGGTTCAGGTTGAGGGATAACTATTGGCAGGGACAATGGGAATAACAATTTTGCCTTTCTTTATAACAGTTCTATGGAATAGTGTCAAAGGCTTAGAGGACTACAGCACAGAACATTGCCCTTCAACCCATCGAGCCTGTGCTGCTCAAAAACAGCCACCTAACTATTCCAGTCCCATTTTCCCGAACTTGGCCCATTGCCTTGTGATATTTAGCTTCACAATGCACATCTAAATACTGAAATGTTATGAAGGTTTCTGTCAAGTGGATGTGTTAGCTGACCAGAAAGCACTCAAGTGGGAGCATGTCATAGGAATGCAGTGGTAGGTAAGGAGAGGTATGGTGAGGGGCATTGATGCAATTCTCTGTAGCTGAGAGGGAAAGTGAGGGTTAGATGGTCGTAGGATGTTGCCTCCCTCATGTCAGGACATCTGCTCTGGACTGGAAAGTAAGCTGCAGTTGCAGAAGTAAGGATGCAGTTTCCCTATTCCATGTGTGCACTAGCAACGTGGTTAGGACCAGGTAAGGGATTATTCTAAGAGAGGATGAGCAGCTGAACCTCAATTAAAAGTGGTACCTCAAAGGTAGTAACAGTTAATTGATCTATGAGCATTTTTTTTTATTCCCTCATGAGATGTAGCGTTGCTGGCTGACTATCATTTATTGCCCATACTAGTTGCCCTTAAGAAGGTGATGGCGACCTGTCTTCTTGAACCACTGCCGTTCATATACTGCGGGCAGATCCGCAATGCCATTAGGGAGGGAATTCCGGGCTTTTGACTCAGCAACAGTGAGTAATGGTAATATATTTCCAAGTCTGGATGGTGGGTGGCTTGGAAGGAAATTTGCAGGTAGTAGTGTTCCCATTTATCTGCTGTCCTTGTCCTTCTAGATGGAAGTAGTCATGGGTTCAGAAGATGCTGTCTAAGGATCTTTGTTGAATTTCTGTACTGCATCTTGTAGATGATACCACTAGTCCATTGCCTCCTTTTTAACTATCTCCAAGAAGACATAATCTAACTATCACCCCTCGATATTCAATGACGTTTCCATTGCTGAATTCCCCACCATCAACTCTCTGGAGGGTTGCATTGACCAAAAGCTGAACTGTACCAGTCGCATAAATACTGTGGCTACAAGAGTGAGTCAGAGGATGGAAATTCAGTGGAGGGAACACAATTTCTGCCAACCAAAAGCCTGTCCACTGTGCAAACCACAAGTGAGCAGCGTGATGGAATACTCTTCACTTGCCTTAATGAGTGCAACTCCTATAACATTCACAAAGCTTGACACCATGCAGGATAAAGTAGCTGTCTTTACTTTCATCTCAGCCACAAACATTCCTCCTCTGCCTTCACCACTACTGCACAGTTACAGCAGTATGTACCATCCACAAAGTGCATTGCAGGAGCTCTCCCAGTCTCCTTCGCCAGAACGTTGTAAACACTCAGCCTCTGCTATCTTGAAGGGCAGCGGATGTTTGGGAATGCTACTACCTACATGTTCTCTGCCTAGCGACAGTGCATCTTACAACTCTATCACCATTCTTTTACTGCCGCTGGGTCAAAATCCTGGAGCAACCTTCCTCACAGCACTGTGGGTGTCCCTACACTTCAATGCTTGTAGTGGTTCAAGAAGGCGGCTCACCGTCATCTTCTGCTGGGCAAATAGTGGTTGGCAATAAATGTAGGCAGCGACACTCACATCTCATCACACAGTTGACTGTGCCATGTGCGTAGTGGGCAGGCTCTAGCCCTGTTTGGAATATTAAAACATTAAGATACCATGTGTCCAACATCATACACCAGGACTGTATTAAAGCTGTGTTTTGTATCGCGACTGACAGCATCAGCACTGCACATCTCAAAGGTATTGTACAGATTTCATTGTCTCAAGCCTACAGCAACTTGCCATCTGTGAAGCAGATATTCTTATCCCAGCTCTAATCTCACAGACCCAACCAACTTAATTACTGTGCTGCTCAGAATTTATAAGCTTAAACTCTTGCTTCCACCCCAGAGGGAGAAAGTTTTCTACCTTTGGGTCTGTTGCGGTCTTAAAATGTCTGTTTTTTTTCTAAGGCTTTCATGTTAAGTCCACTGCACTTTCATTATTTCTCCCTTAATCTAAAGCAATGACCTGGAGCCACAACAACTCCCTGTAAATATTTAAAGAATTTTTTTACTCTCAGAGAAATGCACAGGCCAAAGCTCTCTTGCACATTATTCTGCGAGCAATAACAGAGTGGGGAAATCCTCTTAACAATACGAAATAATGCTGAAGGGCATCCCTGGAAAGAGGGTTCATCCTGTAAGGAGAAATTGAGTAGGACGGGCCTGCATTGTTCTGGCATTATTTCACAAATTCTCGCAACATTGCAGAATTGTTACAGTGCCAAAGGAGACCATTCAGCCCATTGTGTGTCTCTATTTGTGCAATTCTCCCACCCTCTCCCTGTACTCCTGTACAGTATTCCTCTTCAGAGGCATGCAAGAGGCATTTGGGTGATTATTTGAAAATAAAAATGGTGTGCAGGGAAAAGGCAGGAGATTGGCACTAAGGGGTAGAACACAATGGGGTGAATAGCCTCCCTCTGCACCTTAACAATTCTGTGATTCTGAGATATCAGCCCAATTCCCTTTTGAATGGCCAACTGCACCTGCCTCCACCATACTCTTAGGCATCACTTTCCAGACTTTGGCCAGCTGAAAAACTTTTTCCTCAAGTTGCCTTTCTTTCTTTGATCAATTACTTTAAATCTGTGCTCGTCTAGTTTTTGATCCTTTCATGAGCAGGAACAGATTCTCCTCATCTACTCTGCCCAGACTCTTTGCAATTTTGAATGCATCTGTCTAGCCTCCTCTCAGCCTTCTTTTCTTAAGGCAAACTGTCCCAGTTTTGCCTATCTATCTTCGTGACAAAAATACCTCTTCCATAGAACCATCCCCATAAATCCATTGAATGGCGAAATAGGCTCGATGGGCTGATGGGCCTACTTCTGATCCAATGTATTATTAACTGTTCTCTCAGCCTGTCCTGCAGATTCAAATGACTTTAATGCTCTGATCTCTCTGCCCCTGCACTCCTTTGAGAATTTTATCCGTTGTTTTATGTTGCCTCTTCATCTTCTTCCTACGATTCAGAAGAATGAGAGGCGATCAGATTGAAATATCCAAGATTGTGGAACACCTTGACAGGGTGAGTCAAGGCAGATTGTTTTCTTCGGCTCCAGAACTTGGTGACTTTATTCTCGGGTGATGTAGGGCTGAGCTGAGTCATAGAGGTTTACAGCATGGAAACAGGCCCTTTAGTCTAACTCGTCCATGCCATCCAGTTTTCACAATGAATCTAGTTCCATTTGCCTGCATTTGGTCCATATCCCTCCATAGCTTATCCCATCCATATACCTGTCCAACTGTTTTTTAAATGACAAAATTTTACTTATCTCCACCACTGCCTCTGGCAGTCCATTCAAGACACTCACAACTCTCTGTATGAAAAGAAAATACCCCACTGGACCCATTTTGTATCTCTCCCCGCTCATTTTAAATCTATGTTGTCTAGTTTTCGACTCCCTGTCATGGGGGGATAGCTGTTGGCTACCTAAGTATCTATGCCTCTTATGATTTCATAGATGCCTGAAAAGTCACCCCTGAGTTTCCTACACTCCAGGGAAAATAAGTTCCAGACTATCTAACGTCTCCTTATAACTCAAACCTTCTAGTCCAGATAGTATCCTAGTAAATCTTTTCTGCACTCTTTCTACTTTAATAATATCATTTCTATCATAGAGCGACCAGAACAGCACACAGTTCTTACATGGTTACAAACATTTGCAAACAGCTGTGGATACTCAGCCGTTTGGCATTTTGGACGGGGTATCGAGTACAAGAGTTGGCAGGTCATGTTACAGTTGTATAGGACTTTGGTTCGACCACATTTGGAATACTGTGTACAGGTCTGGTTGCCACATTACCAAAAGGATGTGGATGCTTTGGAGAGGGTGCAGAGGAGGTTCACCAGGATGTTGCCTGGTATGGAGGATGCTAGCTATGAAGAGAGGTCGAGTAGATTAGGATTATTTACATTAGAAAGATGGAGGTTGAGAGGGGACCTGATGGAGGTCTACAAAATCATGAGATGTATAGATAGGGTGGATAGCAAGCTTTTTTCCCAGAGTTGGGGACTCAATTACTAGGGAGTCATGATTTCAAGGTGAGAGGGGAAAAGTTTAAGGGAGATATGCGTGGAAAGTTCTTTACGCAGAGGGTGGTGGGTGCCTGGAACGCGTTGCCAGCAGAGGTGGTAGAGGCGGGTACGATAGCGTCATTTAAGATGTATCTAGACAGATACATGAATTAGCAGGGAGCAGAGGGATACAGATCCTTGGAAAATAGGCGACAGGTTTAGTTAGAGCATCTGGATCGGTGCAGGCTTGGAGGGCCGAAGGGCCTCTTCCTGTGCTGTAACTTTCTTTGTTCTTTGTTCTCTGTTCTAAGCCTGTGATTTGCAGGCTATTGCTCTTGATGGGTATCAGAAAATGTGGGCATCAAGTAGGAACGTATTGACTGGCAGGGCAAACTCAAGGGGTTAAGTGGTCTTCCCCTGCTCCTATTTCTCATGTTCTCACATAGGAAAGGATTCTGAAAAGAGTGTTCTCCTTGAATTGTTCTGTGCAACATTTATCGCAGCTGGCAACTTGCTCCTTTCGAGGTTGATTTTGCCCAGGGATGATGGCAATCGTGAGTTTGAAGCCTGCCTTTTGGCTCAGATGCATAGGAGGTGGCCATTCACCCTCCCCAACCTTCCAACCCTCCCTCTAAGGGGATCTGCCATTCAGTTGGGTCGATGGACAATCTCTTTCCTATCTCTGAATAAATCTGAATACTTTTATCTGCCTGCCATCCTTACCTGGTCTGGCCGACATGTGACTCCAGATCCACAGCAATGTGGTTGACTCTTAACTGCCCTCTGGGCAATTAGGAATGGGCAACAAATGCTGCCTAGCCAGTGACGCCCTCATCCCATGAATGAATAAAGAACAATACCTGAAAAAATGATAATAGACACCTTTTAAATTTTCAATGGACCCCCAGTCTGAACAGCATAAAAAGAGTTAAAAAGAGGGGCTATTGGTTAATGAAAAAGATAAGAATTTTAACGTGAAGCAATGCTTGATAGGGTGATTGGAGAAATGGACTTAGAGAGAACTTACATTCTTAAAGAGTGAAGAGATGGGTATGGGATCTTTGGATGAGGTCTTGGTCCATTGAGGTAGGATCACAGTTAAGAACTGAGAACAATACCTTCAGACTTCCTAATATTCAACTGAAATACTGTTCTTGCTCATCCAATCCTAGAAGGTTGGTAAGCAGCCACAAAACTAGAAAAGTGAGGAGACGTGGTTGTGAGATGGACCTTGAGGACATCAGCGTACATGTGAATACAAGCATTCTTGGAGGATGTCACTAAAGGACACCTTGGGATGAGAAATAGGAAAGGAAGGGCAAGTATAGATCCCTGGGGTACATCAGAGGTGATGGTGCTGAAAAAAGAAGAGAAGCCATTGTGAAATAACTACACAGAGGCCAGTATCCTGTCATCAAGTCCCCCTTTATTAACATGTGCACAGTGCACCGGCTGTGATCGGCCAGCTCGGAGTCAGTCCCTGAGGTCAGCGGACTCTGAATCCCCTGTTTATATCTGTCAGCCAGGGGTCCCTCATTAGCCCAATGTGACAATGCCAATCAAGGAACTCATAGTCACTAAGATCCCACCTGGTTCCAATCACTACGCATTGAAAGTGTGACAAGATTAGGCCAACAAGTATAAAAGCAGATAGGATCAGTCCTACCCAGCTGGGGACTCCACAGCCTTCAGGACCCAATATTGAGCACAGTAACTTTAGAGCTTGAACACCTTTCTCTATGTCCCACACCCCAGGCCTTAACATGACATAGGCTGCTTTTAGCACAGCCAACCTATTTTTACCTACTTATGGTTCCCGTATTAGCATTAATTTCTCTCTGGCTTACCATGATCCATCCCTTCGCCTGCCTGTGTTTCTCTCTTTGGGCTCCATCTCCACTTATTCAACTTAACTGTCCACCCCCATCCCTCAGCCCCAGTCTTCGGCATATATTCCACTGATTCCTAGGTACTAATGGTTCTGAAGAAGGATCACTGGACTCGAAATTAACTTTGTTTTCTCTCCACAGGCACTGTCAGACCTGCTGAGTTTCTCCAACAATTTCTGTCTTTGTTTCTAACTTCCAGCATCTGCAGATCTTGATTTTATTTGAATGAGAGTGATGCTGTGTTGAAGAAGCATGGTGTGCTAAGTTGTGTCAAAGGCTGTAGGCAGAACAAGGAGCTTACCTTTGGCGTGATTACATAGGTACTGGTACATAGGATGGGCAACAGTTCAAAAATAAATTAAAATGTGAGATTTTTTTAATGCTGTATGGTTAGGATCAGGGATGATCTGCTTAACAGTAAAGTGCAGGAAAATTCAGTTGTAGCTTTCAGGAGGGAAGTGGATAAGAATCTGAAATGGAGAATATTTGAAAAGTTATAAGACAGAAAAGGGCAACGGCTTGATATTAGCACAGCCACTCTTGCAGAAAGGGCTCAGTGAGTTGTATGGTCTCTTTCTGTGCTGTTTCCATTCTATGATTCATTGAATCCATGAGATTTGTTTGAATTTTTTTCTCTATTCATATGTGGGATGTGGGCGTCGCTAGCTGGCCAGCATTTCTTGCCCATCCCTAGTTGCCCTTGAGAAGGTGGGGGTGAGCTGCTTTCTTGCACCGCTGCAGTTCTCCTGCTGTAGATTGACCCACAATGCCATTAAGGGGGGAATTCTAGGATTTTGACCCAGCCACAGTGAAGGAACGGCGATGTATTTCCAAGTCAGGATGGCGAGTGATTTGGAGGGGAACTTGGAGGTGATGGATTGAAACTGGTAATATAAGGACCAGTGGAGCTACACATTCAAGAGAATTCGGAAACACATGCAAGGGAATGGAAAAATATATTGACAGGTTGGAGATCAATACGGGCAAGAGAAGGCTTGGACTGAGCATAAACACTGTCATGTGTCATTTGGTCTGAATGGTCTGAAAGACTGTCCAAGTAAATTTCAAAGCAGTTATTAAAATGTAACTCAATATCTGTTAAAAATTTATTCATAGGATGTGACCGAGCTAGTACTTACTATCCACCCCAAATTATTTTTGGAGAGTGGCTTGCTAAGCTTTTTAAGGAGGCAGTTAAGGATCAACCAAATTGCTAGGAGTGACATGTAGACCAGGCCATGTGATGAAGGAAGACATCCTTCCCCAGAAGGACATTCAGCAATCAGATGAGCTTTTAGGACAATCAACAATGATGATATAGTCACTATTATGCTAACTTTTCATTCTATATTTGCTTCGAATTTAAATTTCATTATCGGCTCGTTAAACCCAGGCCCCCAGAGCTTGGGACAGAGATAGTAGGAACTGCCAATGCTAGAGAATCTGAGATAACAAGGAGTGCAGGTGGATGAACACAGCAGGCCAAGCAGCATCAGAGGAGCAGGAAGGCTGACGTTTCGGGTCTAGACCCTTCTTCAGAAATGGGGGAGGGGAAGGGGATTTTGAAATAAATAGGGAGAAAGGGGGAGGCGGATAGAAGATGGATGAAGGAGAAGATAGGGGAGAGGAGACAGACTGGTCAAGGAGGCGGGGTTGGAGCCAGTGAAGGTGAGTGTAGGTGGGGAGTTAGGGACGGGACAGGTTGGTCCAGGGAAGACGGACAGGTTAAGGAGGCAGGATGAGGCCAGTAGGTAGGAGATGGGGGTGGGGTTGAGGTGGGAGGAGTGGATAGGTGGGAGGACAGGTTAGGGAGGCGGGGACAAGCTGGGCTGGTTTTGGGATGTGGTAGGGGGAGGGGAGATTTTGAAGCTTGTGAAGTCCACATTGATACCATTGGGCTGCAGGGTTCCCAAGAGGAATATGAGTTGCTGGTATCAATGTGGACTTCACAAGCCCCACCACCATCTCCTACCTACTAGCCTCATCCCGCCTCCTTGAGCTGTCCGTCCTCCCTGGACCGACCTATCCCCTTCCTAACTCCCCACCTACGCTCACCTTTACTGGCTCCATCCCCGCCTCCTTGACCAGTCTGTCTCCTCTTCACCTATCTTCTCCTTTATCCATCTTCTATCTGCCTCCCCCTTCTCCCTATTTATTACAGAACCCCCTTCTCCTCCCCCATTTCTGAAGAATGGTCTAGGCCCAAAACTTCAGCTTTCCTGCTCCTCTGATGCTGCTTGGCCTGCTGTGTTCATCCAGCTCTACACCTTCCCCCAGAGCTGGGCCTGGGTCTGTGGGTTAATAATCCATTGACAATAGCTACCTGAAAGGAAAAATAACACTGCAGACAATAGGAAAGAGAAGGGGTAAAGACACACGAATTGTTTAGTTCTTTCAAAGAGACATCACAAGCATGCCTGGCCAAATGGCCTCCATCAATTTTGTAATACTCTTGACATAAAATTGAAAGGTTACATATTGGGGCTGTCAACTTGGTGTGATCCATTGCAACCAGTCACCCAGTCAAATTAAGCCCTGGCAGGCGTAATAATTCGGACATTACACTTGTACTCATTGCAAATCATTTTTGCAGAAGGCATTTTATCCTCCTGTTGACTTAACTAATTTGCCAGAGAATAATGCAATTGCCTGTTGTGACAATACTATGGCTTTATGAGATGTATTTTGTCCTTTTTTTTGTGAAGAAAGGTTGAGACAGAGGTGTCGAGCAGTCTGCTCCAAAGTCAAGAGGGTAAATAGCCTGTGAGGCCTTTTTAAAGGTTGGAACAATAGAAGCAGCCTGAATGGGTGGGGTCAAGCTCCCAGGGTGTTTTCTTTTTAATTTTAGCCTTCAGTAGCAGTTGCTGGAGCCTTGAAGCTGGATGTGGAAGCTCTTAGTCCTCTCTCTCTATTCATAGAATCCCTACAGTTTGGAAGCAGACTATCAAGCCTACACAAACCTTCTGAACAGCATCCCACCCAGACCCACCCCCATAACCCTGCATTTCCCATGGCTGATCCACCAAACTTACACATCCATGCACACTATGAGCAATTTAGCTTGGCCAACCCACCTCACCTGACTGTTGTGGGAAACCCATGCATACATGGGGAGATCATGCAAATTCCACCCAGACAGTCACCCGAAGGTGGAATCGAACCTGAGCCCCTGGTACTGTGAGACTGCAGTGCTAACCACTGACCCACCTGTGAAAGTTCAAAGCTGGAGTTTTCTTCCTGCTGCTGGAATTGCATGTGGGACAATCTATTTTACTGATTTTGTCTTTGCCAAGGGTGTGTTCATGGGATGTCACTATGTTGGAACAATTAATTAGTCGTATTTAACATATATATATAATATCCTATTTTATTAAGCATTTTAATAGAGTTAGTTAAGCCAATTCTTTTATCTGTATTTTGCCTGTATTTTAACAATAGTGTAAAAATAAAGCGTGTTTCGCTTAAAGTCGATAGTTTGACCAATCGAATTGAATCTGGAATGCCGTGCCTTACAGTTACTTTTAAAAAAAGAAAAAGTTAGGGTCTAAACTATCTTCTTAATATATTTTGAGGGGGTTTGATCTGGTCCATAACACTGTGTCATTGCTCCATGTTGCCAATAGTAGACAGATCCAATTCTGCCACGCAACAAGTTTTAATGTCTAATTACATTTCGGACTAATCCTACAGCTATAATTGACAGCTAGAAAACATGGCTTTAACTTGAATGTTTGCAGTGAAACTAGAAAGGGAAAGCTAATAACTTCTCAGTGTATTCAAAAATGACTGCGACTCCTATAAGAGATAAAAGATACTGCAGATGCTGGAGAATCCGAGATAACAAGGTGTGGGGCTGGATAAACACAGCAGGCCAAGCCGCATCATAGGAGCAGGAAAGCTTGACGTTTCGGGCCTAGACCCTTCATCAGAAATGGGGGAGGGGAAGAGAGTTCTGAAATAAATAGGGAGAGAGGGGGAGGCGGATAGAGGATGGATAGAGGAGAGGATAGGTGGAGAGGAGGTAGAGAGGAGGCAGACAAGTCGAAGAGGCGGGGATGGAGCCAGTAAAGGTGAGTGTAGGTGGGGGGGGTAGGGAGGAGATAGGTCAGTCCAGGGAGGACGGACAGGTCAAGGGGGCGGAATGATGTTAGTAGATAGGAGATGTGGGTGGGGCTTGAGGTGAGAGGAGGGGATAGGTGAGAGGAAGGACAGGTTAGGGAGGCGGAGATGAGCTGGGCTGGTTTTGGGATGCGGTTGGTGGAGGGGAGATTTTGAAGCTTGTGAAATCCACATTGATGCCATTGGGCTGCAGGGTTCCCAGGCTGAATATGATTTGCTGTTCCTGCAGCCTTCGGGTGGCATCACTGTGGCATTGCAGGAGGCCCAGGATGGACATGTCGTCTGAGGAATGGGAGGGGGAGTTGAAATGGTTCGCCACTGGGAGGTGCAGTTGTTTGTTGCGAACTGAGCACAGGTGTTCTGCAAAGCGGTCCCCAAGCCTCCGCTTGGTTTCCCCGATGTAGAGGAAGCCACAACAGGTACAGCGATGCAGTATACCACATTGGCAGATGTGCAGGTGAACATCTGCCTGATGTGGAAAGTCTTCTTGGGGCCTAGGATTGGGGTGAGGGAGGAGGTGTGGGGGCAGGTGTAGCACTTCCTGCGGTTGCAGGGAAAAGTGCCGGGTGTGGTGGGGCTGGAGGGGAGTGTGGAGCGGATGAGGGAGTCGCGGAGGCAGTGGTCCCTCCGGAAGGCAGATAAGGGTGGGGAGGGTAAAATGTCTTTGGTGGTGGAAGTGTCGGAGGATGATGCGTTGGATCCGGAGGTTGGTGGGGTGGTACGTGAGGACGAGGGGGATTCTTTTTTGGTTGTTATTGCAGGGACTGGGTGTGAAGGATGAATTACGGGAAATGCGGGAGACACGGTCGAGGGCGTTCTCGACCAGTGTTGGGGGGGTTGCGGTCCTTGAAGAATGAGGACATCTGAGATGTACGGGAGTGGAATGTCTCATCCTGGGAGCAGATGCGGCGGAGGCGAAGGAATTGGCAATAGGAGATGTCATTTTTGCAGGAGGGTGGGTGGGAGGAGGTGTATTCCAGGTAGCTGTGTGAGTCAGTGGGCTTGAAATAGACATTGGTTTCTAGGTGGTTATCCGAGATGGAGACAGAGAGGTCCAGGAAGGAGAGAGAAGTGTTGGAGATGGTCCAGGTGAACTTCAGGTTGGGGTGGAAGGTGTTGGTGAAGTGGATGTACTGTTCGAGCTCCTCGTGGGAGCACGAGGCGGCGCCGATACAGTCATCAATGTAACGGAGGAAGAGGTGGGGTTTGGGGCCAGTGTAGGTACGGAAGAGGGATTGTTCCACATAACCTACAAAGAGGCAGGCATAGCTTGGGCCCATGCGGGTACCCATGGCCACCCCTTTTGTCTGTAGGAAGTGGGAGGAATTGAAAGAGAAGTTGTTGAGGGTGAGGACGAGTTCAGCTAAGCAGATGAGGGTGTCGGTGGAGGAGGATTGGTCAGTTCTGCGGGACAGGAAGAAGCGGAGGGCCTTTAGGCCATCTGCATGGGGAATACAGGTGTATTGGGACTGGACGTCCATAGTAAAAATGAGGTGTTGGGGACCGGGGAATTGGAAGTTCTGGAGGAGGTGGAGGGCGTGGGTGGTGTCACAGACGTAGCTGGGGAGTTCCTGGTCCAAGGGGGTGAAAATGGAGTCTAGGTAGGTGGAGATGAGTTCGGTGGGGCAGGAGCAGGCGGAGACAATGGGTCGACCAGGGCATTCAGGTTTGTGGATTTTGGGAAGGAGATAGAAGCGGGCGGTGCGGGGTTGGGGAACGATGAGGTTGGAAGCGGTGGGTGGGAGGTCACCTGAGGTGACACCCTGCTACTCCTATAACATTTGAGAATGAATTCACAGGTCCTGAAAAGTGTAATAGTTTAATTTCAAAAGTAGCTGAAAATCAATGGGTTGTGATATTGTTAGTGAAAACTTGCCTGTCCCTTGTTGGAACATGAGTAAGAAACCAACAGAATTCCCCAGAAAAAGTAGGGAACTACAGGTCAACTGATCTTTGAACTTCTGCTATGAATAAAGGAAGAATCTGAACTTATGTAGCACCTTTCTAGACTTAAGGATCCTCCAAAGCACTTATCAGCTTGGTAGCGCTTTATGTGGTCATTGATTCTTTTTTATTTCAAAAATATGTTTTATTCATAAATAATCATCTGTAAGCACATACACAAGTTCTAAATCAGTTCTGTATAGTCTTTGCTGAGAAAATAAAACAAACTAAACATTGGAATTTTGACATATCTCAGCACTTCTCTGCAGTTGCAAAATCCAAGGGCATTACTCACTCATGCAGGATACTATTTATATACATTGAGACAAATGAGAGGGTCTGACAACTGAACAGACCCCCATTGTACTTTGGCAGAAAGACCTTAGATGATGATCTTTCCTTGCTCCGTCTTGGCAGCAACTGTCCCAAGCCTCAGTGCAACCTCAGTACATGGTCCTGAACCTTGGAAAGTGTTGGTCTGCATCGCCCATCCAAGGTCAACTGTTTGTTCTGGAAGACCACCGAGTTTCAGGCATACCAAGGAGAGTCTTTCATTGAGTTCATGGTCCTCCAGGTACAGTCGATGTTGTATCAGAGATAATAGGTACTGCAGATGCTGGAGAATCCGAGATAACAAGGTGTGGAGCTGGATGAACACAGCAGGCCAAGCAGCATCATAGGAGCAGGAAAGCTTGACATTTCGGGCCTAGACCCTTCATCAGAAATGGGGGAGGGGAAGAGGGTTCTAAAATAAATAGGGAGAGATGGGGAGGCGGATAGAAGATGGATAGAGGAGAGGATAGGTGGAGAGGAGGCAGACAAGTCAAAGAGGCGGGGATGGAGCCAGTAAAGGTGAGTGTAGGTGGGGGGGGGGTAGGGAGGTGGAAAAACTGCTCAATATCCAAGCGTGAGCGGTATGTGGCTGTAGTACCTGGTTTGCTTCAGGACATGGTCGAGCAGTTTCAAGGCAGAAGAGATTATGAGAGAGTTGCAATGGGAGAGAGATCCCCTGAGGTTTGTCCGGAGCGAGGAGGGTAACTTCTTCAGGGTGGGCATCCTTAGAAGAGGCTTCGCAGTGGGGTTAAAATTGTATCAGAGATGATAGGTACTGCAGATGCTGGAGAATCTGAGATAACAAGGTGTGGAGCTGGATGAACACAGCAGGCCAAGCAGCATCATAGGAGCAGGAAAGCTTGACGTTTCGGGCCTAGACCCTTCATCAGAAATGCGGGAGGGGAAGAGGGTTCTGAAATATATAGGGAGAGAGGGGGAGGCGGATAGAAGATGGATAGAGGAGAGGATAGGTGGAGAGGAGGCAGACAAGTCGAAGAGGCGGGGATGGAGCCGTCAATGTTGTCTCGGTTTCATCCTGGGGGACAGCAGGTAGAGCACTGACTCACCCAACTGCTTGGGAGGAACCAAGCAGTTTTACCAAAACCACTGCATCTGTCTCCAGACTTCCTTTGCAAAGGCACCTTCCAGAAGGAGATGTGTGACGGTGTCTTCAACCCCACAGCCACTTCGAGGGTAGCGTGTGGTAGCGCAGAGAGACTGGGCATACAAGAAGGATCTCACCAGTAATGCCCTTCTCACCACCAGCCGGACAATGTCTTGATGTTTGTTGGAAAATTCTGGTGGTGAGGCATTCTGCCAAATGACTTTGACAGTCCACTCAGGGAACAGCCTGATGGGATCCACCCCTCCTTTTCCCACAGGGTCTCGAGGATGCTATGTGTTGACTACTTGCTGATGGACTTGTGGTCAAAAGTGTTTCTCTTTACAAATTTCTCCATGAAGGACAGATGAAATGGAATGGCGCAACTAATTAAAGCAATGCACTCAAGTCCCACTGAAACACCAATATTTCCAAGTTTCACACTTTCAAGATATATTTTGCTTTTCTGTCATTTTCAAAGTAAGTAACTTCACATTTTCCCTTATTCCACTTTATCCGCCGTCTTGTGGCGCACTCACTTTTTAAAAGTTTGTTCACCAGGAAGTGAGGGCAGTTAAGAGTTGACCACTTTGCTGGCTGAAGTTACATGTCGACCAGATAAGGATGGCAGATTTCTTTCACTAAAGAAGATCAGTGAACCAGATGGGCTTTTTACAGAAGTCAATTGTGCTTATGTGGTAACCATTAAGCTAACCTCTTGTTTCAAATTTTTATAGAATTCAAATTCCATACCGGCTACAATGGAATTTAAAGTCATCTCCAGATAATTAACTGGGTAGTTTTGATTACTAATGCAATCATATGACAACACCATCACACTTAGTCTGCCTATGACTCTTTGAAGCATCTCTGTAGCCACCTGACAATTTGCATTCCCATTCACAATGCTTTATATCTCAAGGCCGAGATGTGGAATATAAACTCACCAAACCTCTGGTTTACAAAGAAAAAAGAACAAAGAACAAAGAAAATTACAGCACAGGAACAGGCCCTTCAGCCCTCCAAGCCTGCGCCGATCCAGATCCTCCGACTAAACGTGTCACCTATTTTCTAAGAGTCTGTATCCCTTTGCTCCCTGTCCGTCCATGTACCTGTCCAGATACATCTGAAAAGACACTAACATGTCTGCGTCTACCACCTCCACTGGCAACGTGTTCCAGGCACCCACCACCCTCTGCGTAAAGAACTTTCCACGCATATCTCCTGTAAACTTTCCTCCTCTCACTTTGAACTCATGACCCCTAGTAATTGAGTCCCCCACTCTGGGAAAAAGCTTCTTGCTATCCACTTTGTCTATACCCCTCCTGATTTTGTAGACCTCAATCAGGTCCCCCCTCAATCTCCGTCTTTCTAATGAAAATAATCCTAGTCTACTCAACCTTTCCTCATAGCTAGTGCCCTCCATACCAGGCAACATCCTGGTGAACCTCCTCTGCACCCTCTCGAAAGCATCCACATCCTTTTGGTAATGTGGCGACCAGAACTGTACGCAGATTTAGACCGGAGATCATTATCACTGCATTGGATATATGAATCAAACACAAGTAAATTACAGTGACACATCATTTAGAATCTCAAAAACTCACTTGCTCCCATTGCCTGACCCAATGTAGGTTTTCAGCATTTTAGTTCATTATGGCAGTTGTCTAACTCTCTTCCTTTTCTTCAAGAATGCCTTGATTTACGCATGATAACATTGATGCTCTCAGAAGAAACTGCCTTATGCTATAACTTACAATTCCAAACAGTTTACCTTTCAGAGATAATGGGAACTGCCGATACTGGAGAATCTGAGATAACAAGGTGTAGAGCTGGATGAACACAGCAGGCCAAGCAGCATCAGAGGAGGAGGAAAGCTGACGTTTCAGGTGTGAAGAAGGGTCCAGACCCGAAATGTCAGCTTTCCTGCTCCTCTGATGCTGCTTGGCTACTGTGTTCATCCAGCTCTACATCTTGTTATGTCAGTTTGCCTTTCATATTTTTTCAAGGAATCAGAACTAACTGCATTCTTTCACTGACTGGCTGCAGATTGATGGATTGGTGAAAATGTTTCAAAGCAAATTGACATCTGTCACATGGTGCATAGACAATATTAAGGTAATCTCCGTTCTCCATTTTGAGACCTATTGGTTTGCTAAAATTTAGTATCCTTACTCCTTGTGGCATGTAATTTACTGGTTTGTGTTGTGTTACCCTTGGTGCAAATGTCCCTCGCTCTTGCACCATAATCTGATGATTATCAGGGACTGGCGATTCTAAATATCATGTCTTAGTGTGTGAAAGCACGGCTCTTCTCAATGATGTGCACTGATGTGACAAATAAACCCCTGATGAACAGTCATCCAGACTTGAAAGGTTAGCTTGCTATTTCTCTGTGAATGCTGCCTGACCCACTATGATCTCCAGCATTTTTTTGTTTTCACTATAGGTTCCAGTCTCTGCAGTAATTTGCTCCTACCCTGGTAATGTTGTGCAAGTTGAAAATTACCATAACAACTTTCATAGATGGTTTGAGAAGTCTTCTCTATGAAGGCCTGTGCTGGACAAATATAAGGAGCCTGATTTTGATCTGTGACCTATGCTGAATTAGTCCATTCGAACTAGGGTAGGTGATGGCATCATGAATACTCGTTTCAACTCCTGAGTTAGGAAGGGAAAAATATATTGATTGACCCAGTAATTTCTGTTTATGGGCAACAACTTACGTAATTATGTAGTTTTAAGGGAATGAAGGCAGAGTCAGCTAAAGTGAACTGGATCCTCGGTAATAAGGCAAGACAGCAAAGATGCAGTTCCAGGCTTTTAAGGAGATACTAAATAGCCATCAGCAAAGATTTCTTAAAGGTCCTTAGACAGCACCTTCTAAAATCATGATTTCTTCCATCTAGATAGACAAGGGCAGCTGATACATGGGAACACCACCACCTGCAATTTCCCTCCAAGCCACTCACCACCCTGACTTGGAAATACATCACCATTCCTTCATTGTATTGGGGGCAAAATCCTGGTATTCTTCCAAACTAGTTACAAGCAGAGGCTGGATAAGATGGGACTCTTTCTCACTGGAGTTTGGGAGTTTGAGGAGTAACTTCATAGAGGTTTATAAAATCATGATGGGTATAGATAAGGTGGATAGCAAAGGTCTTTTTCCCAAGGTAGAGCAGTTCAAAACTAGATGGTATGATTTTAAGTTTGGAGGAAAAATATTTGAAAGGGACCTGAGGGGCAACCTTTTAACATACAGGGTGGTTCATATGCAGACTGAACTGCCAGAGTAAGTGGTAGATGCAGGTACAGTGCCAATATTTAAAAGACACTTGGACAGGTACATGGATAAAGAAGGTTTAAAGAGATTATGGGCCAAGTCCGGTCAAATGGGACTAGTTTAGTTTGGGAAACTTGGTGGCATTGAGGAGTTGCACTGAAAGGTCTGCTTCTGTGCTATATGACTCTGTGACTCCATGTGTCTGTGAAGGATATAGACCCAAACTATACAAGCTTTCTTCATAGGATTACATGCTCAACCTAGGAATCTGTTGAGTGAATCTTGTGTGAACTGCTTCTAATGCAATCTTTTCCTTCCTTAAAAGAAGCGACCGAAACTGTAAACAGTACTCTAGTACATACAACATAGAACATAGAACATAGAACATAGAACATAGAACATAGAACATAGAACATAGAACATAGAACAGTACAGCACAGTACAGGCCCTTTGGCCATGATGTTACACCAGCCTATTATCCTACTCTGAGATCAAACTACCCTGCATACCCAACATTTTACTGTCATCCATGTGCCTATCCAAGAGTTGCTTGAATGTACCGAAAGTATCTGACTTCCCTACCACTGCTAGCAGCACATTCCACATGCCCACCACTCTCTGTGTAAAGAACCTACCTCTGACATCTGCCCTCTACCTTCCTCCAATCACCTTAAAATTATGTCCCCTCATAATAGTCAATTACAGCCTGGGAAAAAAGTCTTTGGCTGTCCACTCTGTCTATGCTCTCATCATCTTGTACACCTCTATCAAGTCACCTCTCATCCTTCTTCACTCTAATGAGAAAAGCCCTAGCTCCCTCAATCCTTCCTCATAAGACCTGATGAAGGGTTGATGAAGTTTCTGATGAAGGGTTTAGGCCCGAAACGTCAAGTTTTCCTGCTCCTATGATGCTGCTTGACCTGCTGTGTTCATCCAGCCCCATGCTTGTTACCTCATAAGACCTGCTGTCCAGTCCAGGCAGCATCCTGGTAAATCTCCTCTTCACCCTCTCTAAAGTTTCCACATCCTTCCTATAATGAGGCAATGAGAACTGAACAAAATATTCCAAGTGTGGTCTAACCAGAGTTTTGTAGAGCTGCAGCATAACCTTGTGGCTCTTAAACTCAATTCCCCTGCCAATGAAAGCCAACATACCATACACTTTCTTTACAACACTATCAACTTGGGTGGCAACTTAGAGGGATCTATGGGCGTGGACCCCAAGATCCCTCTGTTCCTCCATACTGCCAAGAATCCTGCCATTAACCCTGTATTCTGCATTCAAATTCGACCTTCCGCAATGAATAACTTCACACCTTTCTGGGTTGAATTCCATCTGCCACTTCTTTGCCCAGGTCTGCATCCTGTCAATGTTCCATTGCAACCTACAGCCCTCCACACTATCCACATCTCCACCAACCTTCGTGCCATTGGCACACTTACTAACCTACCATTCCACTTCCTCATCCAAGTCATTTATAAAGACCACAAAGAGCAGACGCCCCAGAACAGATCACTGAGGAACACCACTGGTCACTGAGCTCCAGACTGAATACTTTCCATCTACTACCATCCTCGGTCTTCTATTGGACAGCCAATTCTGTATTCAGACAGCCAAATTTCCCTGAATCCCATGCCTCCTGATTTTCTGAATGAGCCTACCATGGGGAACCTTATCGAATGCCTCGCTAAAATCCAAATGCACCACATCCACTGCTCTACCTTCATTGATGTATTTTGTCACACCCTCAAAGAATTTAATAAGGCTTGTGAGGCATGACCTGCCCCTCACAAAGCCATGCTGACTATTTCTAATCAAACTGTGCTTTTCCAAATTATGATAAACACTATCTCTCAGAATCCTCTCCAATAATTTGCCCACCACAGAAGTAAGACTGACTGGTCTGTAATTCCCAGGATTATCCCTATTCC
>JAHRHZ010000266.1:7741573-7786590 GCA_024137785.1 Ginglymostoma cirratum | reverse complement strand
ATCATAGGAGTGCTTGGCCTGCTGTGTTTATATCTAGCTGTATATCTTGTTATCTCGGTTTCTGAAGTGGCATTTGGTGCTCCCCGTCCTTAAACCCAACACCGCAAAACAATGTGAGTCAATATAAAACTGCCTCACGTCACATGCATTGATCTATTTCAACAGTTTCCAATAGACCCCTGGTCCTCAGCGGTTTTGATGGGCCCCTGGTCCTTGGCAGTTTCAACAGGACACCCCCCACCCTGGTCCTTGATGGTTTTGACAGACCCCTAGTCCTCAGTGGTTTAGGTAGGGCCCCAGTCCTCAGCAGTTTCAATGGTCCCCAGTCATTGGTGTTTTCAGTAGAGTCCCTGGTTTTTGGCGGTTTTGGTAGGTCCTCAGCAGTTTCAGTCAGCCCCAGTCATTGACGATTTTGACAGGCCCTGATTCTTGGCAGTTTTGAGATGCTCCTCAGCAGTTGGACAGGCCCCAGTGGTCCTCTGTGGTCATCGACAGTTTTGACAGGCCCTGGTTCTTGGCAGTTTCAAGATGCCCTCAGTCCTCAGCAGTTGGATAGGCCCCGGTCCTCTGTGGTTTTGACAGGACCCTGGGCATCGACAGCTTAGACAGGCCCTGGTGCGTGGCAGTTTTGAGAAGCCCCTGGTCCTCGGCAGTTGGGTAGGCCCTGGTTCTTGGCAGTGCCCAGTTTGTGAAACAAAGAGGCCACAGAATGAACAAAAAATTATATTTGCCTGAACTTTGTCTCTTTTTTAAAAATATAGTTTACATAATTAAATGATGCTGTTTTCGTGGCAACATACACATTTTACTGTATTTTCACAAATACAAGTAACAATAAACTTTTTTCTATCTGTTTAAAATGAAAAGATTTGAAGGTCAATGTGAAAGAGCAAGGTGAGCAGGAACAACTGGATATTTCCTTCACAAGAGGCACAATGGACTGTATGTATCATTCATGAACTATTGTAAATTCCTCTCAATGGTAGCCACACATGGAGTCTCTTTGATCTTTTCTGTAGCTATAGTCAGAAAACTCAAATGGATGTAGACTTGATCTCACATTGACCCTAGGTCTCCAGCACAAACTCCTAAAGGTACTTGTAGCCAGATCTAAGCTGGGTGAAAACGAAGGGAATATACAGCAGGGATACTAGTGACTGAATTAAGAAAAGGCAGGGTTGTACTCTGTACTCAAGTTCTGACAAAGGGGATTCTGCTATCGAAAGAAATCCCACTTATGCAGGTAATCCTGAAGTTATGGCAGTAGCAGGAGAAACTACAAAGGGTTATGCTGAATAGGGCTAGCTTAGGTCATAAAAAGTGTATTTGAGCAGGAGCGTGTGGAAGGTCAAGATCAATGAGGTTGTTGACTTGCTCGCCGAGCTGGCTTGTTCTCGTTCAGACGTTATGTCACCATGCTGAGTGACATCATCAGTGAAGCCTCCGATAAAGTGGTATTATTCTACTCTGCTTGGAATTTATACTGTCCGTTATGGTGAGTTGTCATTGGAGGCTCCACTGATGATGTCACCTAGCATGGTGACGAAACATCTAAACGAGAACAAACCAGCTTGGCGAGCAAGTCAACAACCTCTCCCACAAACCGAGCTACAGACTTTTCCCAATACTTTGACCAAGGTCAATACAAGATCACTGGTTATGAGCAGAGCTGTTTCTCTCAATTGGCATTACTTAACAAACCGAGAAAGAAACTGGGCTTTACGTCTAAAGGGACATGGCATAATATGCCAAAAGCAAGCCATTAGTCGAAGCCCACATGCAGAAATAAGAAATAGAAAGTGAAGGCACGATGCCAGCAGAAGTCAATACGACAAGTAAGTAACCAGGGAGCAATTATCTTTTTCTGTCCTTTAATTAATCCATTCTATCTCTTATTCATTGTTGGTCTGGATTAATTAATTTAAACAGTTGCCACAGCATGTTTGAAACCAGCCTGGAAAGCATTAGTCAGTCTTGTGGGTGGGTTTGCCTTTCAGCTCTTGGAAGCATTGCATGTGCAGATGGTTTTCAAGAAACATTTGCATTTACAAAATATATTTACCGTGTGTATTCAAGTCTTCAATAGAACACCATATTGGAGCAGTTAGGACAATCATTTGACTGTTCTGAATTAAAATATGCCGTTTGGGATGCAGTGACTGAGAAATTGCATAATCATTAACTGAACAGGGAAAGTCAGAATAGATCAGTCAATTCTGACCAATTGAAGGTCCCTAAGAAAGCTACAAATATAGGAGTGTCTGCAGACGTTATCCATATAGACTTCACAAAAGCATTTGATCACAATCCCCACAAGCAATTATAAATCAATTATTAATAAAATGAGATTGTGTGGAAGTGGAGATTGCTAGTCTTCTGATGTTGGACATTTGAAATTTGTTGTGGTGTTAGGAGATGGGAAAGGAGGCGTTTGGGGAGTGTACTTTAAATGATGGATGTGAGAAGCACCCCAGGAATTTAGTCTGTGGTCTCAGCATCTCGCCAAGTTTATTAATGATTGAAGAATTGTGTATCCAGGATTTAAGAAGGCATTAAGTTAGAAGGATCAATAAATGAATGGTACAAGTTTAAAAAGACATTGACAGATTAAGTAAGTGGGCACAATTATCGTAAATTGTGTGGGCAAGTGTGAGACAATCTGCTTTGCATTCAAGAATGATAAATCAGCGTATTTTTTACATGATCAGAAACTGGGATCTACGGAGGATCAAATCAGTTTGGGAATCCCAAATATAGTAGAAGTTAGGACATAGGTACAAAAGAATAAAGATGACCAAAAATGGGAATAATTAACCTTTAAAGGTCTGCAGCTAATTAAAAGGGTCAGAAGCCTTTGGGAAATAGATCAACTGTGGTGAATGAAATGGTCAAGTATTAAATTTTTACTCTGGGCGATCATGGAGTTCTGACAAAAATCAAGGACTTTGCAGTTGGAGGAGAGGCAGAGAGGCATCACATGCAGCTGTGTGACTCATGTAGAAGGATCTGTAGCTATGTCTATGGTTATGAGGGATACCTTTCAAATGCCAAGGATATCCTTTCAGCGTCAGAAGATTCCTGATGACTTTCCAAGGTCCACAACAGTCAATGGCTCACTAGCTAACTAACAAGAAGGAAACAGAGAAAAACAACTCATGAAGCATTACACCACAGGAGGAGTCCATCAGCCCCTTGAGTTTGCACCATCCTTTCAAAGAATGGCATTTGCAGTTAGAGTCATTGTCATTATTGTTGCTTTGTTGGCATGTAAACTTCCACAAGTCTGCTCATACTGGAATCAAAAAAGAATGTCAAAAGTGAAGAAAAGGATGGTTCTGGCTTGGCTTTGAACAGCAACTTCACAATGCCAAGGATGACCTTACAGTGCGGGAAAAGACACACGATCACAAGCAACAGTCAGTTCTAGAAAAACTAAGTCACCATAGTCCCACGCTTTCATTAGAGAGACACAGCTGGTAGTTAGTTTAACCCAGGGGTCACCATACCTCAGGCTGAGAAGGTGAGATCTTCACAGCGATCTCAGCTGGTATAGGAATTGAATCTATGTTTTTGTCATCATTCTGCATCGCAAACCAGCCATCCAGCCAACTGAGCTAACCAAATCTCAACCAACAGGAAAGAGGCACTGACAAGCAAATCATTAAAATAGTTTTGTTCAGCCTTCTGAGGTTCATTATCTACAATGTTCGGTATTGCTGTGTTGGGTATGTACTTACCTGCTAAAACCAATCAGCACTCGGAAGGTGTTTTTGTTAGTAAGGAATTATACCACAGACAGTTCTGTTTTGGACAAGTTTACATGCTCTAGATTTACCTTCCTCGTTTTTTCTGTCTGCCTCTGATGTGAGGTTGTTTTTAAAGGAGGCCACAACCATTTTTTATTTGACAATGCCAGTTGCACTGGGTGAGGTCCCTTGAGACTTGAAGTCGTTATCAAAATTCCTAAAGGAAGACCTTAGAGCATTGTCATAGCGCCTTCTCTGGCCATCATAGGACCACACCACAGTCTCTAGCTCTTTTAGAAGATTCATTTGGTGACTGAGTGTCAGGCATTCTGGCTGCATGAGTGGCCCAACTCAGTTATGACTGTCTCAATATGGTATGCATTGCCATACCTGTTCAGGTGAGCACCTCTGTGACTGCTATCTTGTCCTGCCATTTTGTCTTCACAATCTCCTGAAGGCAGCTCAAGTGAGAGTGTCTTGAGATTTTTGGCATGACACAATCCAGGTTTTGCATACACGCAGCAGAGTGGACACAGGCTATTGCTTTATCGACTTTCAGTTTGATAAGCAGTATGATGTTGTGTTTGAGCAGAACGTCTTAAATCTGTGCCAGCTCATTTGAAAAACAAGCAAATTAATCCAACTCCTCTTATCTTTCCTCATATCCCTGCAATTTTCTCCAAATATTTGTCCAATTTCATTGCTCCTGCTGTACGAATAATCCAATAGTGTTAATTAGATGCTGAAGTCTACATGTCCCGCGGCCACAATCTCTTACATCTTACTTTCTTCGCGCTCATGCCTCGGCCAATCAGAGACTCATCGACCAATCAGCATGTTTTTCTCCTGTCGTATAAATCGATGTGATTGCTGGAAATGTGACATTCTCGTGTTTGTCCTTATGAGTGCAAATCATTTGCCAACATATCCCTCTTCCCAGCATTGTTCAAGCTGTGCAACCTCAAGTGGTTTTTGTTTCGAGTAGTTGTTACCCAAAACTCTTTTGAAGGTTAATATTGAATTTATTTCCATCACCCTGTAAGGTCATTCTAAATCTCAAGCACTCCATTGTATACAACGGTTTTCATCTTTTGCTATTTTTTGGGGTTTTTTCAGCCTCTTCCCAGCCCAATATTCAGGTAGTGCTACTTAATACTTCACTTATTACCTCTGAAGTACTGTAACTTGCCATCATTGTCATGACCTACTTGGCAAAGTCATAGAGTCAGACAGATCGACAGCACAGAAAAAGACCCTTTGGCTCATCGCATTTGTGCTAGTCAAAAACAACCACCTGACTATTCTAATCTCATTTTCCAGCACTTGGCCCATAGCCTTGGAATTGCAACAGCAAAGTATTCTAAATAAGCATTGAAAATCCTTTATAAATATTCTGTGATGTGGTTTTTGTTTTACTCATTCATGGATGTGGGTGTCACTGGTCAGGCCAACATTTATTACCCATCAAATGCACTAAGTGTCATCCACATTGCTGTGCATCAGGAGTTACACGGAGGCAGGACCAGGTAAGGACAGCAGTTTCCTTCCCTCAGGGGCATTAATGAACCAGGTAGGTTTTTCTCTGACAATCAACAATGGATTCATGGTCATCATTAGACTCTTAATTCTGAATATCTGTTAAATTCAAATTACACCATCTGCCATGGCAGGATTCAAACACAGCTCCCCAGAAATATTAAAGGGTCTTTGGATTAATTGTTGAGCTATAATACCACTAGGATAGCTCCTCTCCATTTGTGCCGATACTCGAGCGCCACTACTCCCCGGATTGTTACACAAGTTAAAGATTTTATGACATCATTCACTGTCCTCAAATTTTCTTATCCATTGGTCTATGTTACAAAAACTACTGACAGATTGCTGTATTTAAAAATAAGTTACCATTCATTACAAATAAATCAGTTCTAATCACAGGCAAACAAAATCTGAATTATCAATGTAAATTCTAACCATTCTTAAACCTTCTACACAGGAACAGGTAAAGATAAAGGAGGGTGGCACAGTGGTTAGCAGAGCTGCCTCACAACTCCACTGACCTGGCTTCAATACAAGCCTTGCATGATTGTCTGTAAGGATTTTCACATTCTCCCTGTATCTGAATGAATTTTCTCCCACTGTCCAAAGATGTGCAGGTTATGTGAGATTGGCAATGCTGAAATTGTCCGTCATGGTCAGAGATGTGTAGGATAGGCGGATTAGCCATGGAAAATGTGGGGTTCCAGGAATAGGGTGGGTTTGGTCACATGCTCTTCAGAGGGTTAGTGTCAACTCAATGGGCTGAATGGCCTCCTTCTGCACTGTAGGAATTCCATGTTTTGAGAGGAGTAAAATATATTAGTTCAATAACATCAGTTCACAGAGGTTAATGAGATGTCTTTTTATTTTTTCCGAGTCCTACTGATCTTCGATTTTCTTCTTTTTGACTCTCCTCAGTTCTTTAGATTTAGATTTGTTTAATATATTGTCACTTGTACCTAAGTACAGTGAAAAGTGGATAACATTGCCATGTACCGGCGCCGTCTTGGATTATAGAATAAATTACCAAATAAAATGAAAAATGGTAAAATACTGAATAAATTAATATTAAATTGCTGCTACTAAAATGGAAACGGCTTCAAAAGTTCATTTTGCCTTCTCTGTAGCCTTCACCCTATCTGCTCCTCTAGACATTGTCTCCAGGCTCCTAGCAATGTGCTTTTTTCCTGCTGCTACTGGCGCCATTGATTCCATGTCTGCTACCTCTGACACTGCGCAGGTCCCACACTTCCTCCGATGCTGGACATCGACTGGTGGGTCCTGGCTCATCTTCCGACACCACCACCCAAGATGGAGCAGGGACAAAGTAGATAAAGGATGGAGTGGGCACTGCAGACACACAAGACATTGGCCCATTAATTGTGCAGTGTCTCATTTGCGGCTTAGAGGCAAATGGTAAGTGAGAGTTCCTGGCTCTCTTCCAATTTTTTATTTTTCTGAAAAAAGAGAGAAATGCGGTCTTTGTAAGAGTCTGAAGGTTTTCCACTGCTACACTGCTCACATAGACACGCTGTCCATTTGCTGCTTGTGGTTAATTGTTGTGATGATACCCACTGTGCTTTCAATTCCAGGTTGGGCTGAGGTTACCCTGAAGGACTCTCCTTCTCAACCTCTGCCTTGGCCTGAGGGGCATGGTGATCCTCAGTTTAAACCATCACCAGTTGTCTTCCTCTAATAAGGGAATACACACAAACACACACACACGCACACATGCACACATGCACACACGCACACGCACACACACACACACGCACACACACACACACACGCACACACACACGTACATACACACAAACACACGCACACACACAAACTCACATACACACACACGCATACATACACACACACATACATACACACAAACACACATACACACACACACGCACACACACACACATATACACATACACACAAACACACATACACACACACACACACACACACAGACACCAGATTTATAGTCCAACAGCTTTATTTAAAATTACAAGCTTTTGCAGCGCTCTGAAAACTTATGATTTCAAATCTATAACCTGGTGTTGTGTGACATCTGTCCACAGTTTACGGTAGTATTACATTCTCAGCAAAGACCTACAGATGCTGAAGATCTGAAACCAAAACAGACCTGGCTGGGAGAAACTCAGCAGGCCTGACAGCATCTGTGGAGAGAAAGCAGGGTTAATATTTCGAGTCCAGTGATCCCTTTTCTTCCATTTTTTTTTGTCCACAATACAAAGCAAAGAAAAATAACTAAGCTGTGGTCTTTATGTGATGTTATGAAATTCCATACACAGTAGAATAAAGCTAATACGCCAAAATCATCCATCCAGGGTCTAGTTTTCATTCCATCTAGAACTATTTTCATCCATGAATTGTGACAGATAGTGGCTGCAGAATCTTAGCATCTAATTAACACAATTCATTATTCCCGCAGGAGAAGACACACCACAAAGAATTGGCAGGTGACTAGGGGAGAGGCTGCACATTAAGAAGAATGAGAATTACTCATTGGAACTAACTCTAGTCTTGTGGTTCACGGATGTGGATGTGGGCAATTAAAGCATCTTTTCTGTGGGATTGTTAGCATGCCAACATTTCTTATTTAGAGTTTCTATGTGCCTCTCAATTTTTCCTACCAGCAACAAAATTACTCATGAGAGGTCCTTAAAACAGACAGAATATTTCTGCAGCAGACACAAGTCTACAATGCTGTTTTGTCACTTGCCAGAGATTGCAAAGGCCAGAAAACAGGAAAGAACTACGCTCATAAGTCACATTTTGTCGGAGCAGAAAATCTCTTGACGTAAACTGTTAATCAGATCTTTTTTCTACACTGTACCCTTCTATGCAACATTTTTTGTCAACTTCATTTGAAGGATTTGGGTGGCACGGTGGCTCAATGGTCAGCGCTGCCTCACAACCCCAGGGACCTGGGTTTGATTCATCCCTCAGGTAACTGTCTGTATGGAGTTTGCACATTCTCCCCGTGTCTGCGCGTGTTTTCTCTGAATGCTCCAGGTTCCTTTCACAGTCCAAAGTTGTGCAGGTTAATTGGATTGGCCACGCTAAGTTGCCCATAGTGACCAAGGATGTACAGGCTGGGTGGGTTAGCCATGGGAAATACAGGGATAGGGTTGTGGGTGTTGGTCTGGGTGGGATGCTCTTCAGAAGGTGGGTGGGCCAAATGGGCTGCTTTCACACGTAGAGGTTCTATGATACATAGAGTGACATTGAGTCTACAGCACACAGTATGGCTCAACTAGTCTACTGTGTTAGTGATGTTCTACAAAATCTGCCATGACTCTGCATCATTTCACTCTATCAGCATAACCTTCTATTCTTCATTTCCTCATATGCTTTCTACATTGACCTTAATTGCATCTTGCAACATGTGAAATGGATTTCCAGTAGGAAGTAAGATTTCTGCTCATAGCAGGCCAGTAGGAAAGCAAATGGTACATTGGCCTTCATTGCAAGATGTCTTGAGCTCAGAAATAGGGAAGACTTTATGCAGAGCCTTGATAAGAAAATACCTGGAGTATTGTGTGGAGCTTTGGTTTCCCTTTCTAAGAGAGAATATAGTTGCCATGGAGTGAGTGCAGCAGAGGTTCACTAGGCTCATACCGTGAAAGGCAGGACTGTCCATTGAGGAGAGATTTGTTCGATTAGATCCATATTCGTGAGAGTTTAGAAGGATGAAGGGGGATCTGATGAAAACAGATCAAAGGGCTGGCCAGACTAGATGCAGTAAGGGTATTTCCCCTGGTTGGAGAATCTAGAACCAGGTGGTCAAACCATTGATGGATAGGCCATTTAGAACAGAGATGGGGAAACATTTCTTCACCAAGAGGGTCGTCAGCTTGTGGAATTCTCTGTCACAGAAGGCTGTGGAAGTCAGGTCACTGATTATATTGAAGAAAGGTATTGATACATTTTTAGATTTTAAAGGCATTAAGGGATGTGGGGAGAGATCAAGAATATGGCATTGAGATAGAATATCAGCCATGGTCAGATTGAATGGCAGAGAAGGGGTCGAATGACCTACCTCTCCTCCTAGTCTCTATCAATAATGTAGCTCGTGGAAGCAGCTGGAATGTACAAAGGTGTGTTGTAAGACCTTTATATTTAAAATCTGTGTAGCCATTTGGAAAGGAATTCTTGAAGGCTTGAATACAACAATTACAGTCAGTTCTAATGTACAGGAAATTGTCAACCATAAAACTTTCCAGGGCGAAGGAGTCCAATTCCTGACAAGGAAGCATTATGGTCTCTAGCACACTTTCTAGGCTGGCTCTTTGTTGATTTATCCAACTGACCCCCTTTCATCTCTGCCAAATTTCATATATCCTTATCTCCAAAGATGCAACAATATCTACTTCAATTATACCTGCAAAGAACATTCCAATAATCTTCGCAAAACAAAATGATCCCAATCCTTGTCTTAAAGACCATATCTGAGATAGGAATATGGGACTAGGAGGTGACTATCAGCCTTTTGGACTTGTCCTACTGCTCAGTGAGATCATAGCAAATTAACCCAGCTTGCTTCGATAACGCTCAACACCCTTATTTAACTGAAACACATAAGGAGCTATCTTGAAACCTTCACTTGAGCTAGCATCAGCAGCTTTGCTTTTGGGACAGTGGTGGATTGTAGACGAGGGGAAATGATCCAGGATTTCCCTTTGTGTAAAGGAGTACATGTTGGCAAGAATGACCGAATCCTTGTTTTGGACACCTACCTCTCCCCGAGCAGAAAATATGCTGTTTTGGCAAAATTCACCTAAACTAGCCCTGCATGTGGAATATTCTAGGAGAACAGGTCCAGCCAGACCCACAAGGTACAGCGATCTATGACAAAATTTGACCGACCATTTTAGTGGAAGTTATTTTGAGGATACTGTAGCTTTTCTGTTGATGCATGGAATGAATTGTCACTCTCAATCATTTCTACTTTGCATGATGTTCTGAACTGAATATATTTCGCATTTTACATCCGAACCCTAACACAAAGGGACAAACAAACCACCGGTAAACAGAATACGCAATAAACAATAAGTAAACTCTACTGTGCTCCAAAATTCATCTAAACCTTAAGGGGTAGCATGGTGGCTTAGTGGTTAGCACTGCTGCCTCATGATGCCAGGGACCTAGATTCGATTCCACCCTTGGGTGACTGTCTGTGTGGAGTTTGCACGTTCTCTGCAAACATTCTTTGTGGGTTTCCTCCCACAGCCCAAAGATGTGTGGACTGGGTGGATTGGCCATGCGAAAGTGTCCATAGTGTTCAGAGATGTGTAGATTAGGTGGGTTATAGTGGGAAGAGTCTGGGTGGGATGCTGGGAAGGTCAGTGTGGACTTGTTGGGCCAAAGGGCCTGTTTCCATACTGTAGGGATTATATGATCTATGAAAAGACCTCTGACACAATCAGCAATATCCCCAAGACTTCACACAATCACTAGGATCTAATACCGAATGGATGTTAAAGTTTTCTGGTTAAATATGAAGTAGCCCAGCAAGCCCACAGAACAAATGTAAAAGGTCCCAGTTCATTTTCCAGTTAATTGAGCTTAAAAAAGAAACAACTTTCACTCAGATAAGCATAAGCCCAGGACTTCAGTCAGATGTCATTTTAATTCAATAAATTAAAGAAACTTCTGGTGTTTGATGAGACTGCAGTGTCTGATCTTTCATGTATTTGTAAAGGAAAGCATCTCCCTTTCCTCAGTAGGTTTCAGTACAACACAAATTCTTCTGCATCCAACCTTAAAGCTTCATTCAGGTTCTATTAGAAAGTAACAAATTGACATTGTTTTCCTTTCAGATAAAGCAACACGTAAGGGAAAATACAATTCAAAGAGCTCATCAGAAGATTGCTGATCAGCCTTTGGAAAAGCACACAATCCTTCAGGAGATAAATATTTACGCACTGCTCCAGTCTCTTGCAGACAAGCTATCGCACTGGCTTTTAAAGAGTCTATTCCTCTTCCTACCTGTCTCAAACACTGTGTGATAAAGTGGCAAGGCTCAATGAGGGGTCACATCAAGTGTCCTCTGGATGCCTTTCTTTGGGACGTGGTAAACACAGCACTAAGATTTCTTCCATCAGAATTACATCCATGTTCACTTCTGATATTCTTTTCTGACTGCAGGAGAAGGAATAATCTTAGGGAATACTGCAAACTTGCAAAGCGACGATAACTGCAGTAGTCCTGACTGGAAGCACACCATTCTCTGACAGAGTTTACGTAAACCAGAGTGGTGAATGGACTCCCTCCGTGCTGTAATGTTGCATGACGTCTCCCTCTGCCTTTCCTTCCTGAGGGTCGCTTATGGCTGTTGATTTTGTAAAATCACACAAGTTTCTTTCGATATGGAAAGGGCATCCTCTGCAATACAATGGTGCCCCTTAAAGTCATAGTCATGCCCCTAGCTCCTTCTTCATGAGTCACACTGCTGGATGTGGTGTGTCTCCCCAGTTCTTCCGTCAATAGCAAAAAACTCTCTTTCTCTGATTTCTGACAGAACTTCAGATTAAGCACGGCAAAAAGAATCAATACTTTTTCTTTTCCCTCCTGTAGTTACCCTTGTTACCACAGGTGGCTGACCCCTTCAAACAAATGTCGCTCTTTGAAGGTGAATGATTGATCCCTCTCTATTCTAATCACAAACATTTTGCCAATGTTTAGTTTGCCGTTTAAATTATTTATTGCACGTGTGCATTAAAACATGCTTTCCAGAGGGAAACTGAGAATATTTTCCAATGCTTTCCAATATTTCCAATGATGTTAAGGTGATACAAAAAGATGAGATAATGTCACCTGATAAGTTTGGGATCATATTAGGTTAGCATATTGTCAATCCTGTACTTACCTGTAACTAACATATAATCTCAAGTCAATGTAGATGTCATACTTTTAATGTGAATTCAGTTGAATTTTACGATATTCTAATGGAGTACATCCAAGAAATTCACATATCCCAGTCTGACTGGGACACTTGCTCTGGTCACTGGCCTTATTCGATCTATGACGGGATAACAGGTTGTATCTACAAATGACATTCAGTGTACTACACATACGCAAATAACTGTTGATCCTGAAAACCTTATTTTCTTCAGATATAAAATTAATAGCCTGACACCTGACTTCTCGGCCCCAAACCCCTCCTTTCCCTCACCTCGTGCTAGTGCTAGTTTTGAGAGTGGCCTTCTGGGAACAAGCTAATGCCCCCTTTCACAATTTCTCTCATCTCATTTGACTGAGAGAAGGTGAATAGCTCAGGACTGCCACTCCCAGATCAGCCACAATCTCACTGAATGGCTGAACAGGTTCAAAGGGCTGAATGAAAAATGAAAGAACTGCGGATGCTGTAAATCAGGAACAAAAACAGAAGTTGATGGAAAAGCTCAGCAGGCCTGGTGGCATCTGTGAAGGAAAAAACCAAGTTAACGTTTCGGGTTCTGAGGAAGGGTCACTGGACCTGAAACATTAACTCTGTTTTTAAATTCACAGATGCTGCCAGACTTGCTGAGCTTTTCCAGCAATTTCTATTTTGTTTCAAAGGGCTGAATGGCCCAGTCCTTTTCCAAGACTCCGTGTTGAATTCAGGACCATGGACAGTAACCAGACTCAATGCTCTTGTCAGGGATAACACGGTGTAGAGCTGGATGAATACAGCAGGCCAAGCAGCACCAGAGGAGCAGGAAGGCTGACATTTCGGGCCTAGACCCTTCTTCAGAAAATTGCTCTTGTCAGCAGTTCAGTAGTTCCAAAAACGCCTTCAACAAAGCAAATGAGTGAGAGAGACTGTGAGGGTTAAGAAGGGAATTTCGGAGCTTAGGACAAATGCAGCCGAAGATACAGCCAGTAATAATAGAGCAATTCAAATCAGTGACCGAGAAGTTGAAGTTAGAGGGAGATCTATATCTTGAAGATTGTGAAGCTCGAGGTGATGACGAAAATAGGAAGGGAAGCAGGCCATTGGTAGATTTGAAATCAAGGATGAGAGTATTAAAGTTGAAGTTTGGTTTAACCTGATGTCAATGTCAGCCAGCGAGCACATGGGAGAAGTGTATTTGGTTTGAGTTAAGGCACAGGAATCACAACTCGCCCAATCCTAGAATTCCTACAGTGTGGAAGCAGGCCCGATTGTTGGAGACTAGCCAGGAATGCATTATCAAAGTCGAGTCTCGGGGTCACAAATATGAATGAGGGTTTTGGCAGCAGATGAGCTGGATGATTGCAGGTAATGTTTCAGAGATGGAAATAGGCAATATTAACAATCTCAGTGTTAAATATCACATCAAGGCTGGAGGTAAATAAAATGACTTAAGATGCTCTCAGAGCTGACAAAATGTAAATGGAAAGTATGCTACATTGACTGCAACAATGACAAGAAATTCAGTAGATGTGGGAAAATTGAAAATCCCAAGCAGCTGAACCACAGGGGAGCGGTATTAGAGGAGAATGCATTTGCTCAAATATGTCAAAGTCTGAAGCCAAGTTGATAAGGATGAGAGAGAAAATTTACCTTTACAATAATCATGCAAAGTGTCATTACTGACCTTGAGTAAAGAGCCATTTTCTTTCTATGACTGAGGTTGAAATCCATGGTGGTTAATTGCCTTATTGAGATGCCACTCTTTATATGATGTGGGTACCCAAGATGTAATTAGATGGGTTTTCTAGGATTTAGACCCAGTGACACTGAAGGAATAATGACATAGTTCCAAGTCAGGATGGTGAGTGGCTTGAAGGGGAACTTACAGGAGGTGATGCTCCTAAGTATCTGCTGCCATTGTCCTAGATGGAAGTGGTTGTGGGTTTGGAAGGTGCTGTCTATTAAGCTTTGGTGACTTTCTCCAGCGCAACTTATAAAGGGCATATACTGCTGCTTCTGAGTGTTGTTGGTGAAGGGAGTGGATGTGTGCGGACGTGATATCAATCAAGTTGCCTGCTTTTGTCTTGATGGTGTCAAACTTACTGAGTGTTGTTGAAGTTATACTTGTCCAGGCAGTGGTGACTACTCCACTACAGTCCTGATGTGTGTCTTGAAGATCATGGACAGGCTTTAGGGAATCAGGAGGAGAGTTACTTTCAGGATTTCAAGCCTCTGACTTGTTCTCAAAGTCACAGTGTTTACATGATTTGGCCAGTTCAGCTTCTAATCAATGGCAACCCCCAGGATGTTGTTGTGGGTTGGGGGGTGGAGACGGAAGTGGGATTCAGTGATGACAACATCATTGAATGTCAAGGGGATTTTGATTAGTTTTTTTGTCTTTTTGGAAATGCTCATTGCCTGTAACTTGTGTGATATGAATATTATTTGCCACTTGTCAGCCCAAACCTGGATCTTGTCCAAGTCTTGCCGCATTAGGATAAAATCTACTTTACGTCTACACGAGTCTCACTTTCTAGCACTTGGCCTGTAGCTTTGAATGCTCTGATATTTCCAGTGCTCACCCAAGTACTTTCTTACGTGTGAGGTATCCCCCTTCAAACCTCCTACCTTTTGCCTTCAAATTATGCTCCCTTGTTATTGACCCTTCAAATAAGTGGATATGTGAGGAGTTGCAATGGTGCTGAACATTGTTCAATCATCAGCAAATATTTTACTTCTAACATTATGAATCCACAGCCAGTATGGTATGGAGTGGGAGTGTAGTTTCACCTACAACCGTGAATTATGTAATGTAGATTTTTTGAGGGGAAGTGTTCAATGATTTGAAACTAGGAACATGACCCTTCAACGAAGTGGGTGGAGGGGGGTAGTAGCTGCTTTCTGTCCACCCTGCCCATGCCCCTCTTAAATCTCTATTTTCTTGGCATGAATAGAGGATTGGTTAACCAGTAGAAAGCAAAGAGTAGGGGTAAATGGGTGTTTTTCTGGTTGGCGGTCAGTGGCTAGTAGTGTGCCTCAGGGATCAGTGTTGGGACCTCAATTGGTTACAATTTACATAGATGATTTGGAGTTGGGGACTAAGTGTGGTGTGTCAAAATTTGCAGATGACACTAAGGTGAGTGGTACAGCAAAGTGCACGGAAGGCACTGAAAGTTTGCAGAGGGATATTACAGTGGTAGCTTACAGAATTAATTTACAAAATCCCTACAGTGTGGAAACAGATCATGGCCCAACAGGTCCACACCTTGTGTCTGAACATTGTCTCACCAAGATCCATCTTCCTACCTGATCCATGTAACCCTGCAATTTCCATGGCTAACACACCTAGTTCCTGGACACTACGGGGTAATTTAGCATGGCCAATCCATCTAACTTGTACTTCTTTGGACTGTGGGAGGAAACTGGGGCACTCAGAGAAAATCCATGCAGTGTCCCTACCTCTAAGCCAGGAGACCCAGTTTCAAGTCCCACCTACTCCAGAGGTATGTAATATTGTAGAATTTGGACTCACTTGTGGCAGAGTGGTAGCGTCCCTACCTCTGGACGGAGCAAACCAGGATTTAAGTCCCACTTGCTCCAGAGGTGTGTAATTACATCCTGATTAGGAAAATAGGTTACATTTAAAAAAAAAAGGACTAGAAGTGGACCATACGCCAATGGCCCCATTGGGCCTGCTTCACCAGTCAATACATTTATGGCTGACCTGATAATTCTCAACTCCCCTTTTTTGACTTATCCCCTTGATTCCCTTCCTGACTAAAGGTCTGTCTATCTCAGCTTTGAATATACCTAACAACACAGCCTCTGCAGCAACTGAAAGCCACATTCTTGAAGAACAGAGAAAGGTGCCACTGAGATTTTAACTCAGGATCCTTAGCACTTTAGCTCACTCAGCCACACAGGCCCTAGGACAATTGATTCAATTAAGAAAAAAATGAAAACATACTTCTTTAAGTACTACTCTTGTTTTGATTTCACTGTGAGTGTTTTCTTGCAGCCACCACCAGGAGATTAACTTGCTTGAGGTTTCAGGGCAAGTTTAGTTCTGTTTATTCTCTCATCCAAGATTTCATCTGCAACTATTAAAATGGATCAAGCTTGTTATGAAATAAAAACGGATAGTGCTGGAAAACCTCAGCAGGTCTGATGGCATCTGCGGAGAGAGAAATGGAGCTAGTGTTTCGAGTCCAATATGACTCTTTATCAAAACTTATGAGAGGGAGAAGGGCCAGGTAGAACAAAGGGGAAGGTCAGGGGTAGGATGGGGGTATGGGCCAAATTCAGTGGCAAAAATGTCAGGGAACCAAAGGGATGGGGAATGGCTGTAGTAAAGAAACAAAACATTGGTCTGGAGTTGGGTCTAAGGGCAAATTAAAGGACAGTTCTGCCTGAAAGCAAAATAAAATATGGGAAACAAGATAGAGACTGGCAATTGGCAAAACAAAGATTAAAATGCAGGACAGGGATCATGGTCTTAAATTTTTGAACTCAATGTTGAACTCAGAAGGTTGAAAAGTACGTAAACAGAAGCTAAAGTGGGGTCTTTCAGGCTTGTGTTGGGCGACATTGAAGCTGACTGAGGACAGAGATGTGAGCTTGAGAGGCAGTGGTGGATTAAAATGGCAAGCGACGAGAATGATATTTTAGATTTTTAAAATTTGATTTTAATGTCACATGTACCAAAATACAGTGAAGTTTACAAGCAGTACAGGCAGATCCTAGCAAGCAAAGGATGTACAGATCAAAAAGACTTAGAGGCATACAGGTTACATTGTTTGAGGGTACAGTCCATTCAACACTCTGATAATGGCAGGAAAGAAGCTGTTTCTAAACCTGCTCGTATATGTGTTCAGGCTTCTGTGCCTTCTGCCTGAAGGAAGAGGTTGTTGGAGGTCATTACCAGGGTGCAATGGGTCTTTGATGTTGGCCGTCTTTCCACAGCAGTGAGCCATGTAAATAGAGCCCATGGACGGGAGGTTGGCATCCGTGATGGTCTGGGCTGTGCACACAACCTAATGTAGTTTCTTATGGTCCTGGGCAGAGCAGTTATGCACTCGGGCAGTATGCTTTCATCTGTAGAAGTTGGTGGGGAACCTTACGGACATGCCAAATTTGCTGAGCCACCTGAGGAAGAAGAGATGTTGTTGTGCCTTGTTGACTTTTGCATTTACGTGGGAAATCCAGGACAGGTTGTTGGTTATCGTCACTCTGAGGAACCTGATGCTCTTCACTCTCTCAACCTCAGTTCTGTTGATGTAGACGGGGGTGTATGGCAGGGGTCACACTGCTGGGCTGAGTGGAGATGGTCAATAAAAAGTGGTCATCTGTCTTACCTAAATTATAACAATGAGTAACTTCACAAATGCTTCAATGGCTGCCAAGTGCTTTGAGTTGAGATAGACGCTAAGAAAGGTATGTTGCTTTCTGAGTTAGCCATTTTGGTAGGCAATTTGCTTTCTGGATATCACCAATAAGAGAAATAGCACCTTACCAATCCTTTTGTAAGATCCACCCTGCACATGACTCTTAATTTTACCACGTGTCTTAGATTTTGAAAAACAGTTAGTACCTAATTGTCCAATTGACGAACACAGGTAGATTACTGCATTGGTTAACTGATGAAAGAAATACCATGGGGGATTTAGTAATGGGAAATAAAAAACATTCTGTTCTGTCTCAGAGCACATTATTAATGCATTTGAAGTAAATGGGACACAGGCACTCACACAGCTCTCTTGCCCCTGACAACGAAAAGACATTCTGCTGTAACAAACAAACATACATGGGACGGATATTAGTCAAAGGGCAGAGGGACCAAAGGAAGCTGTTTACTTCCCCCAGCCTTGAAGTGATTCACTCTTTGATTAGACCATTATTGCTCTGTACCTTAACACTCTTTACCCACCTTAGTGCCGTAACCATTAAAGTTCTTGCCCAACAAAAATGCATCAGTCATGGTATTGATGAGCCTTCCATCACAGCCAATTGGGGAAAGACAAACTAGGAGTTCAAAAGCTGTTGCAGTACTTGCTGGGCAAGGAAACGAACAAACAGATGGTAATACACAGTCTCATGGCGCAGTCCAGTATCATACATACAGAAGGTTCCCCAACTCCTCAGCAGATGGTTCTCACAGTGCACATTGTTGACAGCAACCTGATGATATTGTAGGATCCGCCACCTCACCAAGCCCTATCGAAAGGAAACACTTGCAAGGCTATGTGGATGAAGAACATGAGCATGGGATGAATCGGTTAATTTCCTTCAAAGAGCTGACACAGGCACAATGGGCTGAATGGTTTCCTTTTGTGCTATGAGTCTCAGTGATAAATCCTTGGCCAGCATGACTCCAGCTTGGTTCCGAGCAGCTGCCTATGTTCGATCCTCTGTACGTATTGTGAAATGTCTACCACAGGAGCATGGGCCCATCTGTCAGTCACTAACTACATGGGGCTAATTGGCAATCCAGATGTGGCTAATTGCTTTTCTGATTAGTGAACAAAAAATGAGTAATAGGCACTGTGGTTGGGCATCTGATCTCAATCTTTATCCTGGCACTGCATATGCATGAGCACTTTAAACTGTTAATACGCTTTTATTCACAAAATACTGAGACAAAATACATTGTGCAAGTGCTTTTTGATCGCATCAAGTGATTGCTTTCCTTGGTTCCTGCATGATACTGGTTGTTTGTTAAGCAAATAACACACATTAAGCACCTTCTCAAGCGCATTAGAGGTGGGCAATAAATGTTACAATGCTCACAATACAGTAACAAATAACAAATATTTGGGAAGAGGACTAGACCATTCAGCCTAGCAAGTATGTTGTTCACACTTGTATAGATTTAAAGTGATGCGTAAATAAAGGGTGAGATAAGAAAAAAACTTTTTCACACATTGAACTACACTTTAATGAGTAGTTAGGGCCTGGAATGTATTGCCTGGAAATGTGGTGGAGGCATCTTCAATGTAGGGATTCAAGAGAGGCATTGGATGGTTATTTGGATAGAAATGGTGTGCAGGGATATGGGGAAAATGCAGGAGATTGGCACCAGGGGACAGGACTGGCTCAGGCTTGATGGGCCAAATGGCCTCCACCTTGGCTGTAATAATTCTGTGATTTTGCTCAGACACAAATTCAGGAAGGTTGCCACATTTGTGAGGCCTCAGTCAAGACAAGAGGGTAGCCTTTGCTCAGGGGTTCCTATCACAGTAAACAAGAGCAGGCTCTGATACCAGTCTAGGTCCTGCAATCATTCCTGTGATTCTGAGTTCGTTTTAAACTGCGGATTGTGAAGTCAAATTTATTCTGCTTTGTGATTTTGGTGGCATAGGGTCCTATTTCATGGGTGGGGGAATTCCGACTCCAACATGACCAAATTGTGTTTATAAAACTGTAGCAAAACATCTCAAGGCAATTCACAAGAGCAATACCCAAACACCAAGCCTCACAAGGAGCTCTCAGGACAGGTACCCAAAGCTAGGTATAGGAAGCGGATTATGGAGGAGTGTCTTAAAGGGGGAAAGAAGAAGAGAAGCAGTAAGATTGAAAGAGGGAATTGCAAAGGTTCATGTCTTGGCAGCCAAAAGCATGGCTACCAAGGAGTGACAAAATTCACAAATACAAAACAGGCCAGAAATGTACAAGTGCAGTATTTTTAGGCCGATTATAGGGACAGAGAAGGCTGTAGAGACAGGACAGGTTGAAGCATGTGGAGGAACCTGAGGACAAAAATGCGGAGCCAAGTCAGAGATTATTGAGATGGCAAGTGAACAGGATTCGGTGCATGTTAGGGATGCAGAGTTTACAAAGGATGAAAAGTGGCAGGTTGGCCATTAGAACATTCAAGTTGGAGATTGACCATACAGGCAATTAATATTTTATCCCTTTCAAGGCCACCACTTTCTTTACACTTTGTGCAGTACATGTTTAAGGACAGTGTGTACCATCTACAAATGCACTGCAGAAATTCCTCAAAGCTCCTTAGACAATGCCTTCCAAAACCGCGACCACTTTCATCTTGAAGGACAAAGGTAACAGGTACATAGGAACACCACCAGCTGCAAGTTTCCATCCAAGGCATTATCCATTTGAACTTGGAAATATGTTGCCATTGCTTCAATGTCACTATGTCAAAATACTGGAATTCCCTTCCAACAGGCATTGTATGTGTACCGACAGCACATGGGCTGCAACCATTCAAGAAGGCAGTTCACCACCACCTTCTTGAGGGCAACTAGAGACGGGCAATAAATGCTGGTCCAGCCAGCAGCACCAACATCCAAACAGTGAATAATAAGAGTGGCGTAAGCATTAAAGATGCCTCAAACATACCTTCCCACTGGAATACCTTTGGTTGCTTCCTGACTATTGTGAGCTTGAAGAAGTTGAGAGTTATAATTAAGGACAGCTATATAGAATTATTCAAAGTTATTATTCAATTACTATTTGGTACAAATGAGATGAAATTACCTCCTGGAACAATTTCTTCCAAGATGGCTCACTGGACCCGAAACTTTGACTCAGCAGGTCTAGCAGTATGTGTGGAGAGAAAGCAGAGTTTCTCCAGCAATATCTGTTTTTCATTTAGATTTCCAGCATCTACAGTTCTTGGTTTTATTTTAGAATTTCTTCATTTAAAACACTGAGATTTTGATTGACTCTTATTCAGGATTTCTACTCTCTAAATGTCATCATCTCTTAACCCTCTCTTCTTTGAAGGTGGTCCTTTTTAATCAATTCATTCACAGGCGTTACTGACTAGGCTGGCATGTATTGACCATCTCCTTGAGAAATTCATCGCTCAAACCAATCTCAAGCTTTTGTTCATCAGTCCTAATACGAAGCTTAGTTTCAGATGTCGTGTGATGATGGAATGCATTGAGATGTTTGACTACATTATAAAGGTGCCACAAAAATGCAAATTGTTGTTGTCGTTTCATCACATATATCAATTACACCAAGCTACCGTTAAGAGGCAGCAGCTGCTTGAGATGGCTTGTTGCTTCTGGATTTATTGGAAAATGTCCAAACACTCCCCCAGTTGGGAATTGTTCCGCTTCATAGCACAGTTTAACAATCTAAACAGCACAACATTGTGTGATATTTACCAGGCAACCAAATGATTTTTTAAAAGAAAATAAGAACTCCAGTTGCCTCCGTTGGCGGTAATGCCAGTACCTGTTGCTCAGATATTATTGACAGTATCGCTGATGATCAGATACCTGCAGTGCCGACTCCCACTCAGTCACTGAACTGTAAATTGGCCTTGGCCTGGGCATCTTCAGTATATTACTCTCCACTGTCTTCAATTCTGATATTTTCTGATCTTTACCTTTTTCTGGCCTTTATTTTTATTCATTCACGTGATGAGGATGTCATTGGCTAGGCCAACATTTATTGCCTATCCCTAAATGCCCAGAGGGCAGTTAAGAGTCAACCACATTGCTGTGGATCTGGAATCACATGTAGGCCAGACTGGGTAAGGATGGCAGTTTCCTTCCCTAAAGGACATTAGTGAACCAGATCAATTTCTTCTAATGACTGACAATGGTTTCATCATCATCATTAGACCCTTAATTCTAAATTCTTTACTAAATTCAAATTCTACCATCTGCCATGGCAAGTTTTGAATCCAGATTCCCCAGAACATTAGCTGAGTTTCTGGATTCATAGTCTAGTGATAATACTCCTCGGCTATCGCCTCTCATTTGTGGTGTTGTTGCTGGACTAGTAATCCAGGGAGCAAGGTAATGTTCATGGGGCTTGTGTTCAAATCACAATGTGGTAAATGAAGGAATTGGATTAGATTTCAAACAAAACACGAAAACATCCGCAAATTAAAAGTGTGATGATGACCTTGAAACCACAGTCATTAAAAATAAGCCCCTATGTTTAAGGGCAATTTATACATGCAGAAAAGGCCCTTTATAGGATAGAAGGATTTAGAAGTCAATATGCAACTTGCTTAATAGAAACCGAAAGAACTGCGGATGCTGTAAATCAGAAACAAAAACAGAAGTTGCTGGAAAAGCTCGGCAGGTCTGGCAGCACCTGTGAAGACAAATCAGAGTTTCAGGTCTGGTAACCCTTCCTCAGAACATAACTTGCTCGACTATCCATCAAGGAATATCATGATTTCCTTGAATTCCACAAAATGGTACATGTAGTGGTTGTCTCTGGAACTGCCTAGCTCCTGCCAGGGACAGTCTTCTACATCTTGATAGGCAGAGCATATCTTCTGATGTCAGTTAACCTTTTCAGATACTAACTGCCCTCTACAACATGAAGCAGACCATGACAGTATAGTTGGGAGTTTCTTCACACCACTCCACACTTTGTCAGTGTAAACTTAGTGCAAGTGTGATTGAACGCCTCATCGACATTGCAACAGAGCAGGAGCTGCTCCAAGGAAATGTCCTGCTTAAGTCTCTTTTAAGAAGAAGCTGGATAGGTAGGAAGAGGAATAGTAGACTTTGCTGATTGTTTTAAGTGAAGCAAAACTCATGGACCAAATGACGCAAATGACCTCTGACTGTGCTATAAACTTCTACGAAATTTTTTTGAGGGACACATTCAGCAGCAGTAACTCAAGAGTATTTAAATGGATCAATGCTGGTCTTAATTTGATTATTAACGTCAAAAGTTTTGCAACACTTTTTCTATCAATTTTTCACAATAGCTGAGACCTCCATGGAGAGAAACAAATCCAGCATGGTATCATTAGGGATCAAATTCTAGGCAGTAAATTCTACCAGGTCCCTTAATAAATATGACTCAAAAATGATTACATGTGACACTTTTTGACTAATATTAAACAGAGTAATTGTATGACTGGAGTCCTTTGGCACGAATATGGACTCCAGACGACTTTGCAAATCATGAGGGTAAAGCTTGAATGGTTTTTAAATATCATTTGAATCCCAAGATTACATTCATTTTTCTAGTCTCTTTATTTGGCTTGAGCTTTACAGCATAGAAGTGGTTGATCTTGACTTTGTTCGATCATGTAGAATAGGTTTTACATCCCTCCTGATTTGAAAGTCAATGAAAGCTACAAGTGGGGAGTGATGTAAAACAGAATATTTCTTAGCATCGTACACTTTGCATAAACTCAAGGTCCAAGCAAAGGAGGTCAGTCATTCCTCTTTTCTGTGTCATTTCTTGGTTAGGATACATATTAAAATAATCCTTTTTTAACCCACTGAGGAAGGGTCACCGGACCCGAAACGCTAACTCTGTCTTCTCCTCCACAGGTGCTGCCAGACCTGCTGTGCTTTTCCAGCAACTTTGCTTTTGTTCCTGATTTACAGCATCCGCAGTTCTTTTGTTTTTTTTTAACCCACTGTTGTTTCTTGACTGTATATATTCTTGTTGGGGTACCGTCACTGTATGAGTGGTGCATTTCTGGGAATGGTTCGTATGTGGCTCAAATACAGTTGATAGGTTTACAGATGGTGTATAGTTATAGTCATTCCTGCAACACGTCTGTTGAACCCCTTCACATTAGTTCCTACCATAACACTTAACAAGTCTTTATAAACTCACAGATCAATTCCTGTGTTACTGTGATTATAGTAAAATAAACTTTTACAACATACCTCCAGCCTTTTACATGGTTGACCACATCATTCTCAACCAATGCCTCTCCAAGAACAAGTTGGATGGGACTGTAATTTCTCTTATATATCCAGTCATAGATAGAAGACCACCTGCAATAGCTTCCCTTTCCAATCCTACAATGGTACGTCTAATGCCTCCCAGAAATCAATCCTTGACAACCCACTATTTCTTATCTTTGTGCTGGCCTCATCACCTCAGTTTTCACAGGTATGCTGAACATACCCAGTTTAGCCTTACCCCCACCTGTCTTGATACCTGCATATTCTCTGAATTGCTGGGCTACTTGTTCAACTTCCAGCATGGGATGAGCAGAAATTAAATCCAAATAAATGTTGGGAAGGCATTGTTTTGGATCACAGGTACGAACTCCATTTCTAAGCCATTGTCTCTGTCCCTCACTCTGGTAACTGTTTGAGCCTGAGACAGATGGTTAGCAACTTTGGAGTTGTTTTTGACACTGAGATTAGTCTCTGATCACACGCCCATTCCACAACTTAGTTTGCCAAGTTAGACTTCATGGGATAGTTGATGACCTTTGACCTGATAACAAAGCAGCAAAGAGATAGAACTATCTGCCTTTATTGGATAGTTGGATTACTGATTTCCTCAGGGCCCAGCACGCAGGTTGTGGCACCAATATTGCTTTGCATTCACTGCATGAATGTTCCATCTATGACACTGACACGAAAGGTTCAGGTGGTCTCGATGCACAAATTGTGTATGATAGGTTGTGCCAAACTCTTATTCATTTGCCAAAAACTCATGAGAATATCTTCACTGTTTAAAATTAAAAGAATTAAAATTAATGGATGGCTTTTGGGTGACCTAAACATATTCGCTTGGATAATGACCCATCAAAGAAGTGGCCCACATTACAGCAGAGGACTGCAACAATGAAAGATAATTCCCTAACAAAAATCATGCTTTACGAAAACCATGGTGTCCTAAAAACAAAGAATTACTTTTGCAACACCTGAAACTTTTTAATAAGTAAGTTCTCCAGTATTACACTTCCATACCCTTCCCGTAGGACTTTGCAGACTTTCCACTCAAGCACTGAAGCTTCTTCCAAGAGAAATTGAAGAACAAGGCTCCAAACATGCTTACTTTTGGCACATTGTTACATTTTCAAATGGAAAATGCTGAATCACACACAAATGAACTGAATAATAATATCTTTAGCATTTAGAACACATAAAAGAGCTTTGTTGAATAACCTTTTTTTCCAATCACTGTCTCTTGCCAATGAACAATTGACAGGTTCACTGCCTTTTGGAAGAATCACAGTAAAATGAAATCACTTGCATTTTCTGATCTCCATGTTATGGCGTAGGAGGATAAATAGTGGAAGGCAGGAGTTGTAGTACAAAGACTTTCTTGTCAGGAGAGCCGATCAGATCAGGGAATCAAGCATTTTGCTTCACGCACCTTGATTTTTGATACTCGCAAATCTCTTGCTGGTAACATTACAACATGCATATTTGTGCCATTATGTCAGACAATGAGTTGGAAATGGACCTGGATCTTGGCAGGAATAACAGCAAACAGTGTGTATTATCGAGTAAAAGGACTCACTTGGTAGTGCAGAACTTTAAAATCTTATGGACCAGACCAGACCCCTCAAAATATTTTAAGAAGGTAGCCTAGACCCTAACCTTTTCATATTTTAAAGACAAATGTGAAGTGTCATGTTCCACATGCAATGTGGCTGATCAAACTACTCAATGTTAAGCAAAGCACAATTTATTTAAATACTACGGTTAAAATACAACCAAGGAAAGAGGAATTTAGAATAACTTAACCCGACTGGAAAACTTAACAGAATAATAGATACACTAACTATGACTAATTAACTGTTCCAATGTAGTGATATCCCATAAACATACCCATTGGCAAAAAGGAGAATTAAAAAAAATAGATTTTTCTCAGAGGGAACCCAGTAGCAGAGAGAAACCACAGGTTCTAGCTATAACAGACAGAGGGAAAATATAGCTTCCACTTCTTCGAGCCCACAACACTAGCTGCTTAAAGCTAAAGCTAAAAAGCGAAAAAGAAAATGAGAAATACTGCTTTATGAGAGCTGGCTACACCCAGCCAGGCTGCTTCCATTGTTCCAACTTTAAACAAAAACCCAAGGCCTCACAAGCTGTTTACTTTCTTATGCACACTCTGTGCCTCTTGTTCAATCTCTCTTAAGGAAAAAAAACGTCCTACAGCCACAGTATCGTCATAAATATTGCTGAAAAGAGGGAAATGTTTTGGAAGTTACAATTATCAGAGCAAAATGCAAGAATGCCTAATTTCAAATGATTGTAACAACTTACACTACAGGAGAAGAGGCTGACTGGTTGGCTGTCTAACACTGATTGGCTGCAACATTACCATGGAGAAAGAAATGTGCAACTCTCACCTCAATGAGCTCCCAGAAAATGCAAAGAGACATAGATTTGGACTTAGTTCTTTTGATTTCACTGAACAGGTTGCTGTGTCCCGTCTATGAAGTGTTGTGGACCACATTATGAGCTTCACTGATTACCTTAGAATGATTGCAAATGCAGCTGCTACCTCACTCATGATTGTTCCGTAAGTGCTGCCCAATCGCTGAATTTCATCTAAAAGTAGATGTTTCCTTTTAGACTTTTGCAAGCACAGTCTTTTCTCATTGTGCCTTGGCGGCAGCTGCCCCAAGTTTTAGGACATCCCTCAGTATGTAGCCCTGGACCTTGGAAAGTGCCAGTCCGCAAAACTTGGTTTGTGAATAACACTGAGATGTAGACAAAGAGAGACTTGGAGAAAGTCAGAGTAGAATGAAGACAGTGTCAACAGGCCCCACTGTATCTATGGCAACAATGAATGAGTGAACGGACGCATTAATGTTCTTATATTTTTGTGGGATCATATAATTGAAAGCTATGGTGTTTTAACACATGAAACTTTCAACAATGCCCTATCAGCATCCAATGGAAATCATCCACCCGGTTCAAAATCCAGGTTTCTTCATCTAATTTTTTGTGCAAGAATTAAATTCATCAGTCTTTTCAATATTTATTTGACCACTGAGCCGCCAGAATATAAAATGTTATGTTTGTAAAATTGCAATGCTCAAATTATTGCAAAACATAATTTTAAGCAATGCATAAAACATTAATACTGATCTACTCATTAAAGCGAATCAAATATTTAAATCTTATCATGGCTTTTATTACACGACAATGACTGCGACATAGCCAGTGTATATCTTTGTAGGAATAATTCTGTGGAGGAGGGAGAAAGCATGAATTTTGCTCAAGAAATGTGAGTATAGAAAACATGAGCAAGAAATTTGCAACTTGCAAATTTGTCTGGGTGGCTTTGACTAGCTGTTAATCCCTCCTTGTGCAATGTGTACAAAGAGTGGGAGTTAGGTCAGAGGTCAGCAAGTGTCACGTCGATCGTCATCCATTCACACTAACGGGGGAAAGTGTTATGCATGGCCTGTGGCTGAATTTGCTGCCTAAAACATAGCTGCCTAGATTTTGGCCTGAGAAGCGAGCTAGGCAGGGGGCTATGGTAAAGACAGGGGGTTTCCATACTGTTGAGTTTTCCTGAATATTCAGTAGCTGTTATTGGGTTCCTTCACATTGCCAGCCCTGCTGACAGATGAGGTCTTTCAGGCAAACATTCTGTTTCACAAGGCCTCCTCCCAGGAGCAGTCCTCTGTATCCTTGGCCACTGCTGTGTTCATCCAGCTCTACACCTTGTTACTTCTATATCCTGAGGGGTGGAGCTTTTCTTGTGCCTCAATTAACCAATCACAACTGCTGATACAACTACTTCCTGGCCCACAAGCAGTGCTGTAAGTGTACTTCCATCCGTAGATGGAGCGCCTCTGCATCCTTGGGTCTGTTGATACTACCAAGGCCTGAGAAATGAATTCAAAATGGACTAGTAGTTGAAGTGAAAGCAGGCAGTCACTTTATAAAGTTTGAAGGAATAAGAGAATGCTGGAGCAACTCAGTAGCTCTGACAGAATTCATGGAGAGAGAAACAATTAATAGTATAAGTGCTGTACAACTCTTTTTGAGTCCGGTTTCTTGATTCCAAACACTAACTCCATTTCTCTATCTATAGATGCGCCAGACCTGTTGACTTTTTCCAGCACTTTCTGTTTTTATTTCAGATTTCTAGCAGCTGCAGGATTTTGCTTTTATTTAATATATTTCCAGCAGGAAGATTTTTCACGTGTCTGTTGTAGGAAAAGTTTTGGAAAGGATTATAAGAGATAGGATTTATAATCATCTAGCAAGCAACAATTTGATTGGAGATAGCCAACATGGATTTGTCAAGGGCAGGTCGTGTCTCACAAACCTCATTGAGTTTTTTGAGAATGTGACCAAGCATGTGGATGAGGGTAGGGCAGTTGACGTGGTGTACATGGACTTCAGTAAAGCCTTTGATAAGGTTTAACATGGTAGGCTATCGGAGAAAATGCGGCGGCATGGGATTGAGGGAGATTTCGCAGTTTGGATTAGAAACTGGCTTTCTGAAAGAAGCCAAAGAGTGGTGGTTGATGGAAAATATTCAGCCTGGGGTCCGGTTACTAGTGGTGTGCCACAAGGATCTGTTTTGGGACCACTGCTGTTTGTCATTTTTATAAATGACTTGGACACAGACATAGGTGGATGGGTTAGTAAGTTTGCAGATGACACTAAAGTCGGTGGACTGGTGGACAGTGTGGAAGAATGTTGCAGGTTGCAGGGAGACTTGGATAAACTGCAGAATTGGGCTGAAAGGTGGCAAATGGAGTTCAATGCAGATAAATGTGAGGTGATGCACTTTGGGAAGAATAGTAGGAAGGCAGAATACTGGGTCAATGGAAAGATTTTTGGTCGTGTGGATGTGCAGAGGGATCTTGGTGTCCAGGTACATAGATCCCTGAAAGTTGCCACCCAGGTTGATAGTGCTGTTAAGAAGGCATATGGTGTGTTAGGTTTCACTGTTGGAGGGGTTGCGTTCCGGAGCCGTGACGTCATGCTGCAACTGTACAAAATGCGAGTGCGGCCTCACTTGGAATATTGCGTACAGTTCTGGTCGCCCCATTACAGGAAGGATGTGGAAGCATTGGAAAAGGTGCAGAGGAGATTTACCAGGATGTTGCCTGGTCTGGAGTGAAGGTCTTATGAGGAAAGACTGAGGGACTTGGGTCTGTTCTCATTGGACAGAAGAAGGCTAAGAGGGGATTTAATAGAGACCTACAAAATGATCAGAGGATTAGATAGGGTGGACAGTGAGAGTCTTTTTCCTAGGATGATGACGTCGGCTAGTACGAGGGGGCATAGCTGCAAATTGAGGGGTGATAGATTTAAGACAGATGTCAGAGGCAGGTTCTTTACTCAGAGAGTGGTAAGGGCGTGGAATGCCCTGCCTGCCAATGTAGTTAACTCAGCCACATTAGGGGCATTTGAACAGTCCTTGGATAAGCATATGGATGATGACGGGATAGTGTAGGAGGATGGGCTTAGATTAGTTCACAGGACGGCGAATCATTGAGGGCTGAAGGTCCTGTTTTGCGCTGTATTGTTCTATGTTCTATGTTCTATGTTCACTGCATTAACACTGGAAATGGACAGGCTTAAGGCAAGTTTGGGCCCTGTTTGACAATTTTTTTTACATACTAACCTGTCGCATGATATCAAGGCACCTTTATTTTGAATTAAGTTTCATCTTGAAGCAATGAGAAGCTTGACATAATCCAACATAAAGCAGCCTTCTTGATTGGCAGTACATCCACAAACATCCAATCCTTCTACCATCAAGTAGCAGCAGTATATGCATTGCAGAAATTCACCAAAGATCCTTACAGAAATCCTTCAAAATTGAAAACTACTTCCATCTCGAAGGACAAGGCCAGCTGATACATGGCAATACCAGCACCTTCAAGTTCACCTCACAATCCTGACTTGGAAATATACCGCTGTTCCTTCACTGTTGTTGGATCGCGATCCTGGAATTCTCTTCTTAAGGGCATTGTAGGTCAATTCCAGCACATGGGCTGCAACGGCTCCATCACAAGTAGGGACAGGCAATGAATGCTGGCCAGTCGGTGACACTCACACCCCATGAGTGAATAAAAAACAAAAGGAAGGAACCCTTCAGTCCTACATCCTCTGCTGCAATTTAATGAGTTCTTAGGCAAACTGTAATTGGACTGTCTTTCCTCAATATCCCTCAATACAATCATCCTAGACATTCATATAGATTGGAAATAGTTGATGTTCCAACACTGATCTCGTGGAACTCCTAATGCTTGATAATCTGAAAATGCCTATTTATCCTGATTCTTCCTTTCCTGTCTGTTAGTCAAATCTCTAATGCTAATATATCACCCCCAACACCATAAACTCTCAACTTCTGCAGGAAGTGTTTATGTGGTATCTTATTGAATATTCACCTACTGTCTCCTGAAGATTGCATTACTCGAAAAAAAATCAGCCCTGCAGATCAGATGGTGAGCAGCTCTGTCATAGATTTTGTCTCTTTTTAAAACCATGTCCCCCATCTGCCATTTTGGGGACAGGTGGATCGTGGGAGGAGAAGATCCCATGGCAAGGTTATGCAGTGCAGAAGGGGAATTCCCCTGTTATCTTGGCCAATATTCATCTCTCCATCTGCATCAGTACTGCAGCTGCTCTGATCATGACTACATAACAGTTTGTTAAATACCACGTTTCCTACATTACAACCTCCAGAATCAGCTGCCGCGGCAAAAACATTGCCCTCCATTGAGTAAGATCAGTGGAGAAACCCCAGAAAACATGGACTATGCCCATGAGCTGCTCAATGAAGGCAGATATCAATGGAAAAAAATCATCATTTCCTCCAATGTGTCAGCTCAGCCTTCAATGGAGTGTTTGAGGTGAGGGCCACAAACCGGGGTTAAGGTCATAGTTTACTGGCATGCAGTGATTGCTGCACTGCCAAATGTTTCAGAGACTTGGAGAACCTGCAGAAGGCACCTTAGAGCACAGGAGACACATAATCAACAGATTTCCTCCAAATCCAGGAGCAGGAAAGGCAAGTCCAAAACAGCATCTTCTCCCAAACAGCAGAAAGGTGAGAAACACTCAGAACCAGCTCATTGAGTCCTTACAGTGTGGAAGCAGGCCATTAGGCCCATCGAGTCCACACCGACCCTCCAAAAAGCCCAGACTTGCCCCCATACCCTAACCATGTAACCCCACATTTCCCATGGCTAATCCACTCAGCTTGCACATCCCTGGTTACTGTGGGCAATTTAGCATGGCCAGTCCACCCAGCTTGTATATCTTTGGACTGTGGGAGTAAAGAGGAGCAAGCCCACTCAAACACAGGGAGAATGTGCAAACTCCACACAGACAGTTGCCAGAAGGTAAAATCAAACCCCAGTCCCTGGAGCTTTGAGGCAACAGTGCTAACCACTAAGTCACCTGCCACTCAACTGGACGTACATCTGCTTGTACGTCTCATATCAGCTGCTTTGTTCTGAACTCTGTTGTGGCTGCTGACTCCCAGCCAGACAGTGGAAATGCTTTGGTATGTCCACAACGTGTCACTGAAGATGTGAAACTTCACGGTTGACCCATGGGAATTCCTGAATGACCAAAACCAGGAAAGCACTGAAAGCACCAAGACACTGTGTTGTGAGCATTCAGTGGCAAAGTAGAGGCTCTCAAAGGAATGCACAAACCTCCAAACCCATCCCTCTGACCCTCCAAGCATTGCTTTCCCTTCATGTGAGAGATTCTGAGGACTGGGCTTTGGACACATCAGCCATTTCAGGCTAATAGAACTGGAATAGAAGCAAGTGATTCTCAATGCTGAAGGATTGCTTGAGGTGAAGAAGGCGAAGATATTACAACAGCGATTGCACTTTGGAACAGCCTGAGGGCATGAAAGGTGTTATATTAATCCAAATTTCATCTGAAAGGCAGCACTTCCAACAGTGTAACTCTCCGTCAGTGCAGCTACTGGAAATGTTGACCTGGATGATATACTTAAGTCTCTAGAACACGACTTGAATGACTCAGAGCAACGACGAAAAGGAAAAAAGTATGTTTTATTTGTGCTTTACTATCCTACTGCTTAGAGTTTAACTTTAAGAGTGCTGCCTTCTGTTCTCTTTACGCAATTAGGCAGATTACATTAAAGTTGAAAGCCCCTTTCAACCCATTTTCATTCAACCATCCTCTACTTTTGTTCTGACGAAAAATTCCCTGGAGGCAAATTGTTGCCATACCCCTAATGAATTGGAATCGTGCTATCAGTCAGCATGGTAGCAGCTTCAATCACGGGATTGGCTAATCAATACCAATTTGTAATTCACAAATGGTGGCTTATTTGGTTTACTCCTTCTTTAAGCATTAGATATGTGTATTCAATCTTTCTGATGGGTCTTCACAAGATTTATCTGCACTTCTTTGCTGAGATCACAGAAACAAAGTGGCAGAAGAAAGAACAATATATGTTTAGAAGATGGTTGGCAGGGCCAACAGACTTCTCAGTCAATTCCGAGAATGAAAATGAGAACTGGGAGAGTCAATAACAAGTTTTTTTTCATTTCCCTCTGTCATCAACATGCTGAGAGGCTACTGTATTTTTTTTGAAGTTGTCACAATCAAATCTTCTTAATATTGCTTGTTCATCGTTAATTTGATGAGACATCGAATATGGGTTGTCTGGTGTTAGATGTGACTGTCTAGTATGTCAGAGGAGCCACTTCACAGTAACAATTTTTTACAACATGAAAGATCGACAAAAGAAACAAAATCATACACGTATCACAGAATTTCAGACGGCTCAGTTTGTCATAAGAATTAGAGAGAATTTAAGGCATTGGCTTTGGGCATTCTGCACAACTAGTCTATGTCAGTGTCCATACCCAACATGACCCCCTTACTTTACCTCTGCACATCAATCATGTCTTTCTATTCCAGTCTCCCTTATGTCCCTCTTTCACTTCGTAAATGCCAGTCATCTAAAATAAGGAGATAACAAGGTGTAGAGCTGGATGAACACAGCAGGCCAAGCAGCATCAGAGGAGGAGGAAGGCTGACATTTCGGACCTAGAAGGGTCTAGGCCCGAAACATCAGCCTTCCTGCTCCCCTGATGCTGATTGTCCTGCTGTGTTCATCCAGGGCTATACCTTGTTATCTCAGATTCTCCAGCATCTGCAGTTCCAACTATATCTAAAATAAGGCGCAAATCAACTTTAATTCCTCTTGATTTGGAGGAGGAGAAAATGCATGATTTTAATGAGAGAACTCATGTTGCTGTTGGTAGGCTTAATCTATGAAAAGTGACAGAAGTCTGGAATTTTTTCTCATGAATGAACAGACAGAAAGAAAACACACTCTTAGAGAGAGACAGCAAGAACTGCAGATGCTGGAGTCAGAGACAACACAGCATGGAGCTGGAGGAGTACAGCAGGCCAGGCAGCATCAGAGGAGTCAGATAGGGTGGAAAAAAAGCATTGGCTGAGGCTGTGGATCCTGCGCAGAATGAAAAATAGAAGAGGTCCTTTGCAGGTCTGGGAGAGAGAGGCTCTGAGCTGGGGAATGGTTCATCGATGCTGCCTGGCCTGCTGTATTCCTCCAGCTCCATACTGTGTTGTCTTAGAGTTAGAGAGCTGCTCACTCCTGGAATTACAGAGATATCCATTGTTGGAGTTACAGAGACTCCTGTTTTGAGTGAGTTAGTAAAATGTAATATTGAAGGTTCACCTCAATAATGGCTGATCATGAAATTAGCATTGATTGTTGCAAAACCCATTTAATTTACTGATGTCCTTTTGCAAAGGAGATCTGCCATCCTCACTTGGTCTGGCCTCCATGTGACTCCAGACCAATAGTACTGTATTCTTAACTACCCTTTGAGGTGACCAAACAAGTCACTCAATTGAAAGACAAGCAGGGTGGGCGACAAATGCAGCCTTCACTGATGATGTAACCGTGCCATTAATTAATAAACAAGATCTCTAGAGATACTGTAAAGATTCCCTGAATATATGATAGGCTCTTATGTAAAGCCAAGTTCTTTCATTTTTCTTCAATGATTAAGCTGGGACATTTGCATTTGTATATTGTGAGGAAAGAATGAAAACTCACATTTCTATAGCGCCTCTCATGATCTCAGTCAATCTCAAAACACTTCATGACTGTTTAAATGCATTTGCAGTGTAGTCATATTGTTGTAATGTAAAAATGTGGCGGCCAAATCCAGAAATATCCGGCAGACATCAATGTGACCATGTAATGATGTTCTTTTGAGGGTAAATATTGGCAAGGACATTGAGGAGAATCCTTCTTGTCTTCTCTTAAATAATGCTGCTGGATCTTTGACGTCCATTGGAGAGAGGGAAAACAGGAGTTGGCTCACCTTTACTGAATTATTGGTATCTGCAACAGTATCTGACTGGGACCATCAGCCCAGATTTGACGTTGCCATCTCTTGAACTCAACTCTGAGTCAAAGTAAGAGTGCTACCAAGTGAGGCACCACTGACAAATAACAAGGCTATTATAAACGTGTTTGAAGGATTCCTTTGTTCTGATGGAGTATCATTAACGATTTTGTTGTGAATACTGATTTCTGGATTTCTGTTCACCCAAGTGCCTTTACAGTTCCACTGAATTGATTCTGGATTTGGATCAGGTGCCTTCAGAGAACATCTGTTCATTTCTTATCATTTCACATCTTGTTTTCTCTGTAGAAGTTTTGTAATCTGTCAAACCATGCGTCAGTTAAATTCTTCCCCCTCCCCAAGCACTTAATTCAGGGGAAGTATGCCATTAATCTCTCCTTTACTTTTATTTAGATCCAAGAAAAATCCTTACTGAACAGACATTTTCCCTACACTCAGCATTTTGGCTAGTGGGATTCGAAGTGAGACTTCGATTTAAGATGCTTGTCCAACTAAGATTAATTGGGGCACCGCTGCACTAATCGATTGTCTATCCAGCATTCATAAATAGACCCTTCTCCTCAACAAAGACCTTTGTCATTTTCAAATACCATGTCAGAAAAAAACTGAATCCGTGGCCAAAGTGAGGACATCCATACCTGGATGCTGCAGTGAAGATTTTATAAATTTGTTCTAAGGAACGGTGATTGCATTGATGAGGCAAGTAGGTCTTTTGACCAATTAGAATGTCGAAGAAAAAATCAGTGAATGTCATAATTAGGACTGATGCTGATATCATGGTGTATAATTTTTAATACAACAGAGCAGCACTGTCGGAGGTGCTGCCTTTAGGATGAGAAATTAAACTGAGTCCTTTGTCTGCTCTCTTAAATGGACATAAAATATCCTCTGGCCACTTTATCTCATGGCCACTATTCAAAAAGGAGCGAGCAAGTTGTCTCTTGTATGAACAGTCATCCCTTAACCAATATCACAAAGACAAAACAGATTGTCTGATCATTATTTTGTTGCTACTGCTGAGAAATTGCCATGGGTAAATTGGATTTCACACTCTTGCCTTACAATACTGACGACACTTACATCATGGAGGACATGAAACACACTATATAAATGCAATTCAGAAAGGCAACGCGTACAGCAGCAACTAGCACCGAAGTACAACTCTTGCTTCATATCACTGATTTTTCCACACTTCATGGAGCCAAGGCTGCATGAAGAAGCTAATAATGAGAAACTATCAAAAATAAAATGTCTCTAACACCCACTGCAGCCAAAGTAACATTGCTAAGGTAAAATTGGCTAAAATCCAATCCATCTGCCTCATGCCTTCCAGGTGCACTATTCTAAAGTATAAAGTCGCTTTGATTTTGCAACCTGCTTTTCAGACTACAATGCTACACTCGGCTTATGACAATACTTCCCCCTATATCAGTCCTGCTTCCATCTGTCAAAACAGTGCTAAGGAAAGCTGAAACAGCTCACAAAAGCAATGAAAAATGAATCAGAAGAAGGTAACTGAGAGTCTTCAGTTATCTCCATGCTGCTAGAAGTTAAAGATCAGCCTCCTGTATTACTAGCTACACTGGACTCTGCTATTGGAGGATAGAGGATCACTTGACCCACTCCTCCTATGCCCTTTCTTTGAGAAAAACCATCTGATTTGTCCCACTCTCCTGTTCTTTCCTAATAGACCAGCCCAGCAAACTCACTTGAAAAATCAATTTAAAATATTTAAATGGGGATATTCAGCCCTGTGCCTTTATTTATAAAGCATGTTATTTGTCATGTTTTTTTTTTAAACGACCTTCTCAAATTGTCCTGCTACCTTCAAAGATATGTCATAGAGTCATAGAGATTGTATAGCATGGTAAGAGCTTCTTCCGTCCAACTCTGACCAGTTATCCTGAATTAATCTAGAACTATTTGGCCCATATCCCCCAAAACCCCTCCTATTCATTTACCCATCCAGATGCCTTTTAAATGTTGTAATTGTACCAGGCTCCACTACCTCCTCTGGCAGCTCCTTCCCTACACCCAAAACCCTCTGCGTGAAAAAGTTGCCTCTTAGGTCCCTTTTAAATCTTTCCCCTCTCACCTTAAACCTATGCCATCCAGTTTTGGACTCCCTACCCTGGGGAAAAGACCTTGGCTATTTACCCTATCCATGCCCCTCATGATTTTATAAACTTCTATAAGCTCACCCCTCAGCCGCCAACGCTTCAGGGAAAATAGACCCAGCCTATTCAGCCTCTCCCTGTAGCTCAAACTCTCCAACCCTGGCAACATCCCTGTAAATCTTTTCTGCACCCTTTCAAGTTTCACAACATCTTTCCCATGGCAGGTACACCAGAACTGAACACAATATTTACATCTTCTGGTTTCACTGTTCCCACACATCCTTAAAAATCAAATTATTTATTTTATACTTCCTCTCAATTCCACAAGCAATACTTGGAATAATTGCATCACAAGTTTCTTATTTGAAAGTAAGAGGAAATGAATGGGAGAGTGTGAGAGAGGATTGTGATTGGTGAGACTGAGAGAGAGAGAGAGAGAGCGAGAGAGGGAGTGTGAGAGAGGGAGAGTGAGGGAGTATGAGAACAGAATTGTGAGAGATGACAGAGAGGGACAGTGAGTGAGCGAGTGTGAGAGAGGGAGAGTAAAAGGTCAGAGTGAGAGAGGTAGAGTGAGATAAATAGGGTGAATGTGGAGAATGACAGAGGAAGTGAGAGTGAGGGAGAGTGAAAGGTGAAAGTTAGAGGGAGAGTAGGAGAGGGCCAATGAGTGAGGAATTGCAAGACAGAAGAGTGAGGGATTGTGAGAGTGGGAGAGTGGGAGATAAGAATTACAGACGGAGGGAGAGAAGTGAAAGTTGAGAGTGAGAGAGGTAGAGTGAGAGAAGGAGCATCAGTGAAAAAGAGTGAGAGGTGAGAGTTAGAAAGGGAGAGTGAAAGAGATCGTGTGAGAGAGAGAGTGAGAGCAGTGACAAAGGTAAATGGTATGTTTGCCTTCATTTCAAGAGGGTTGTCTATATTACAAAATACCTTACTGCAGTTGTACAGGGCTTTGGTGAGACCACACCTGGAGAATATGTGCAGTTTTGATTTTTTTTGTGATAAAACAGAAATTTGCCATGGAGGAATTATGGTTGACTAGGCTAATTCCTGGTACGACAGGTTTGTCATATAAGGTGGGATTGGGTTGACCGAACCCATATTCACTGGAGTTTGGAAGGATGAGAAGTGATCTCATTGAAACGTAATTAAAATGCTGAGAGGACTGGACAGATTAGATACTGAGATAATGTTTCCACTATTTAAGGGCTCTAGAAACAGGACTCACAGCCTCATATAGGAGAGGCAATTTAGGATTGAGATGAGGAGAAATTTATTCAGTCAGAGTGTAGCGAACCAATAGAATTTTCTACCACAAAAAGCTGTGGAGGCTCAGTCACTGAATATATTAAAGAAATAGACGTTTAGGCACCAAAGGCATCAAGGGGTGTGAATTTGAGATTGAGAGTCAGCCTTAAAGACATTGAATGACGGAAGAAGCTGGATGGACCGAATGGCCAACTCCTACTTCTATTTCTGTGTCTCTACTCCAATCTCAATGTAATGCGCTGGGGATCTTCTGGTTAAATGTAAGCAGTGGATCAAGATGTTTTAAGTAAATCTCAGGGGTTAGATAAGACAAACTGTTGATTAAATAGTTCTCTGTGTTTATCAATGTTATCTGAAGCTAGAGATACAGATGCCATGTTAACACACTTTCTGATAACCTATGTGCCCTCAATAAATAAAAACACTGCCTTTTCTTTAACTGCTGCCGGACTGCAGTGGAATTCTCAATTGACCCAAAGTCTAAGGCTAACATTATGAGCTAAGACTTCCCACTGTCAGGGTTTATGCTCACGTTTAAAATGTCCAGTGAAATTCTCACCAGTAATTAGGTAACAGTCTCCCTAACATAGTCCTGATGTGGCTGATGGCTAATATGCAGAGAAACATAAAATGCTGGAATGCACTCAGTAGGTCAAGCTGCATGACTTCCTTTAGACTGGATATCTTAATAATGTTTCTCTAAATATGGTCCTTTACCTGCTGATGTGTGACCAACAATTTACTTTTTAATTTAATTTAAAATGCCCAGTGTCTGCACTATTTTGATTATATCTTTATTTTACCAATTCAAATAATTTTAATCACATGGGCATTTCTTCATGAATCATTTTTTCAAGTTATGATCACTCTTCTCTCAATGTAAGTAACTGTCACATGTTGACTTGTTTCTATGACAATATGGTTAACTATCATTATCTGGTACAATAGTACAGTGGTGATGTTACTTGACGAGCCTGACAAATAACCCACCGTGACAGCTTGAGAATTTGAATTCAGTTTTCTGGAGACAAAAAGCTAACAGTAACAGCAACTGAGAAGTTGTCATAAAAGCCCAATGGCTCATGAATGTCCTTTAGAGAAACCATAAATGAGCCACAAATTCTACTTCTTGCCCTCTCTTGTTGGAAGTTGCTCTATCCAATCTGCTAATGCATTTGAGTGGGAGGCAAGACTTTATAAAAAAATTCCCAGTCGCAGCTACAAAATCTGGTTGCCTTCCCACCTAATTTTTCAATTCAGGGTATTGTGACCTCAGCTTTTCCTTTGAAAAGTGTCTCCTTTTTCTGGCCACATGACTTTCCTCTCCAAATTCCTATCTCTTCCCCTTCTTTCTTCCCTCACCACTTATTGATTAAGCACCTTCTGTGTCACTGTAACTTACGCCAGTCCACCTATATTAAAAGTTCCACTGCAGCGTGTTTGCAGTGGGAATAATTCCACATTGAAAGACTAAGCATTGCCATTGATTTTACAATGACATTTAGATGAAGATAAATGTAGACACTAACCCACGGCACAAATCACACAGAAACAATTCTCTCTCCTGCCACTAATTAATAATTGCTATAAACCAGGACACAAAACAAGAAAGCACACAGAACAATAAAGCTGTATAATTGATGTATATCTGAATTCATGGGAACAAAAGAGCAAGAGAAGGTCATTCTTCCCCTCAGCCTCACCATTCTAGATCATGACTGACCATTGATCTCAATGCCCTTTTCCGACACCAACCTTATGTCCCTTGCTGCCATTAGAAACTAGAAATCTATCAATTTGTTTTGAATTCAAATAATGATGAAGGTTGCAAAACCTTCCAAAGTGGAGAATTCCAAAGATTCACTACCTCTGAGTGAAGAATTTCTTCCCTCATCTCAGTCCTAAATGGCTTGCCCCTCAGTCTGGGAATCTCTATCCAAGAGGAACATCCTTGCTGCATCCACCCTGTCCAGTCCTTTAAGGATTTTGCAGATTTTAATTAGACTACCTTGCATTCTTCTAAACTCTGGAGAATATAGTCTCAGTCCCCACAATATCTCCCCACTGGACAGCCCTATCATCCATTGCATGTCCTATAAATGAAGTATATCTTTCCTCTAATAAGGAGACAAAAATTGTACATAGTACTGCAATTGTACTTTTATCAGGCTTTGCGCCATAAAGCTGCCACTTTTCCAAAATGTGTCTTTATATGGGTTAAAGCTTATGCTGTTGAGAACAGAAACAACAAGAGAAAAAGGGAGAGATGGAGGCAGATGAAGATAGAGATGAAGATGGAGTGAGACAGAGCTAGAGAGAGATAGAGATATTAACGAAAGAGGTACTGATCGACAGAGAAATAGATAAAGAGAAAGATAGATGAAGAGAGTAAAAGGGAGAGAGAAAGAGATTTAGGTAGATATTAGATATGTCGAAAGATAAATAAATGATATCAACAGATAATTGACTGATGCCAGTTTCAAATAGTCCAGTACTCACTTGATTATTCAGGAGCTAATGTAACAATGAATGAAACATCATGACCAACTTCAAAGTATGATATATGCCCAGTTTCTGGTGTCTGCCTACAGCCTGAGATGTTACACTCCACGACTACCCTTCCACACAAGAACATTGCACCTCCAGTTGCTTCTCCAGGTCACACACCACCTTCCTTTGGAGGTTTATTACCATTTCTCCATTCTTGTGTGAAAATCTGCACAGAACACTAGTGTGGGAACACCATCAGCTCATAGTCTGTCGCAGCTGGAGCAGAAGATGCATGACCATTTTCTTAAAATGGCGGGTGAGAAATGCATCATTGCCAGCACTGACCAATCACATAATATAAACATTGTTTGTAAAACGCTTTCTAAAGCTTGGAAGGATAAAAGAGTGTATGAAGCCTCCAGCATTTGCTGGCTGGCCCTGGACCCTTTCTGCATTGATTTTCCAATTTTACTGCTAGGCACATGCATACTGGATAAACTCAAGTACAAACTTGTGAATGGAATGAGGATACTTAATCTCACATGATGAAAGACATACAGAATGGAAATCATATTTGGTGCTGTCAGCAGATACAAAGATAAAATATGTCCTCTGCCCGAACACTGTCATTCTATATATTGAGGAAGTGCCTTGATGGTTATCGGAAGAAATCAATTTCCAGGACAGACTAGTCAGACTAATCTATTTCTGTTAGTATGCTCAGCTGTCGGTATGGATTGGCTAAACAGGAAAGAGCAGTGAAGAAGCAAGTGACCTTCTGAAGGAAAAGGTGATCTTGTGTGTCGAATAAGATCAGTCAGGTTAAGCAACAACTCGTATTCACTTTCAGGATTTCAATTGTCAGTGTGTTAGATTCAAATTATTCTATTTGCTATTTTAACACTGGATCAAATTTCAATTGAAATAACCAAGAGAACAAATAATATTTATGCTGTGTCTTTAGTGTAGAAAACATGTCTCAAGTTGCTTGACACTAACAAAACACAACAGCAGTAGAACACTTTATGAATCTTTGAAAATGATGGACAGAAATAAGTACAACTGATCCATATATCTCTCTATGTCTCTCTCTTCATCTCTATCATTCTATATCTATTTCACTATGTCTCTCTTTCTAACATCTCAATTTGTCTCTCTATCTTGATATATCTGTATCTCTTTATCCCTATCTCTATAGGAAGAATAGTCCATTCAAGTCTACAAATGCATCATGCCTGGAGCACCACAACTGGATTGTTACTTAGGGTATATGTACACTGAACAGGTCATGTATCCTGAGTCCTGAAGAAGGGTAATACCTGAAACGTTGACTCTCCTTTCCTCCAGATGCTGCCTGACCTGCTGTGTTCTTCCAACCTCCTGTTTGTCTACCTGCATTCCAGCATCTGCAGTTCTTTTTTGTCTCCAGCTCATTTATCCCAACCAGTCCATTCCCATCTCATTATACCTCACTCCATCAGTAGTACATCCTTTCCCATTTGTTTCACTGCTTTCTACGCAAAAGCATCTACAGTCATTTGGTACACAATTTCAGCATTGCTGAAAACCGACACACTTTGTTAAGTGGGATCAATTAACCTGGGATCAATCCATCTCTCGGGTGATTGTCTGTGTGGGGTTTGCACATTCTTTTGTGTCTGTGCGGGTTTCCTTTGGGTGCTGAGGTTTTCTCCCTCAGCCCAAAGATGTGCAGGTTAGGAGGATTGTCCATAGTGTCCAGGGATGCACAGGCTAGGTGGATTGGCCATGGGAAATGCCAGGTTACAGGGATGGGATGGGTCTGGGTAGGATGCTCTCCAGAGGATTGATGGCCTGCTTCCACACTGTAGGGACCTTATGAAGCGACTAGCACTTATTTTGACAGAAATATGCCTTTTTTTTAGGCAACCCTCATTCATAGTATTCTCCTCAACTACTTTCCATGGTTGTGGGTTCCACATTCTACCCACTCACAGGTGAACTACACACTTTGTATCACCCACATCCCCCAAAACAGCTCATGTGCTCCGCGCGGATAGAGATCATTTAAAAAAAAAGGGTTAATAAGGCGCAGAATCTCTGAGCTTTTCTTCTCTGATCCCCTCAGGTGATTTAAACCAGGCCAGGTTGTCTAACAGATTGTGAAATGTTTATCAGGTCCATTGTAAAGCCCAATACCAGCTTTCTTTCCATGTTAGTTCTTCTTTGGTCAGGGCTGCAGGGAGGGAGATCAGTCAGTGCTTAGTAGGTGTAATACATATTAGTTGACCTTCCCATTTAGTGTACTGAACCATTGGGTAATCTTCACACTTTATGTCTTCATTTTCTGATCCATGATAAGATTTCAAGACCCGTTGTTTGCATAATCTCATCAAAATCCTGTGGCTGTTAATTCCAACGCTTTCATCTTTGTGAGACTCTTTCCAAATATCCAGTAATTAAATTCTGCAAGGAAATTGCTCAGCGTATTAATTCTGGCTGATTTCTTAGGCTAAGCAGAAGAAACTCAGGTCTTCTACCAATCCTTATCTGAATTTGACTGACATGCACGATTCAATCATAACTTTAAACCCATGCGGAGCATGCATCTGTGTCAAGTTAAAGCAGTTGATTAGTGAGTGATGAAGATTGCCATCTTCTGGCTATTTTCTGATGTTATTCCAACTTAAGCAACAGGACTGAGATCGTCCTGACTTATAGCTAGTTAACCTTATTTGAAGCAACCTGTTCAGACATACCACAACACATCTGGGACAGGTGGGATAAGAACCTGGGCCTCTTGGCTCAGATGTAGGGACACTACCACTCTGCCATATATCTAGTTAATGCTTTATCAGACTGGCTGAGGAGCAGGTGCAGAAAGCATTTCGAAGGTTAATTATTGAACAAGATTGACGCAGCAAGGATGCTACATTCTGTTTTAAATGAAGTGATTGAAAAGTATGCCATTTCAAGTCTGGAAGAGGAACTGTTGTAAGGGTAAAGCCTACCAACCAACTGGATGTTCCTGATGTGCAGTCACTGTGTTTTTATTTTAAATTAGCTTTGGGTGGGAGCAAGGCTAGCAATATATTGCTCATCCCTAACTTGACAATTAAGTTGGTGGCAAGCTGTTGCCTTGAGTCCCTGTGGTGCATGTGGTGCTGATGGACTCAGAATATTGTTAGAAACATAGAAAACAGAAATAAGGAGTAGGCCATTCAGCCCTTTGAGTCTGCTCCATCATTCAATATGATCATGGTGGATCATCCAACTCAGCATCTTGCTCCTGCTTTTGCCCTATACTTCTTCATCTTTTTAGCCCTAAGAACTAGACTTTTTCGAAAACATTAAACATTTTAGCCTCAATTTTCTTTTGTGGCAGAGAACTGTGAAGACTCACTACTCTTGGAGTGAAAAAATGTCTCCTTGCCTCAGTACTAAATGGCTTAACCAATATCCTTGGATTGTGATCCCTGGTTCTACAACCCCTGGCCATCGGGAACATCCTTTATGCCTTTACCCTGTCAAGTTCATTTAGAGTATTATAGGTTTCTAAGCTATCCCCCTTCTTTTTCTAGACTCCAATCAATATAGTCTAGTTCGAGAGGGAGGCCTAGCATTAGACCAATAATACAGGGTGATATTATTCCAAGTCAGGATGGTGTGTGGCTTGAAGAGGAACGTACTGGTGGCAGTGCTCCCAAACATCTGGTATCGCTGGCCTTCCATGTGGTAGAGATCTTGGATTTGGAAGGAGCTATCACAGGACTCTCATCATACATGAAAGGTGAAAATGTGCCAATCGGTCCACAACCTTTATGAGATAATCTTTCTTTTAAGAGATGTAGGTTTCAGGTCAGATAGTAGGCAGCGCAGTGTTCAGAATGCCCTCCATCTTCTTCGAACAGTGGCTATGGAATCTTCAACATTCACCTAACAGTGCAGAAACAGCCTTCAGTTTATTATCTCATCTAACTGCGCTCCATTCCCCAAGTGTTACATTGAATTATCATCTTGGATGGTCACATCCTTGGAGTTAAATTTTGACCAACAACTAACTGACTCAGAGGTTAAGCATGAAACTCACTGAGTTCTAGCAGACAACTGTATACCAGCAGCTGCAAACATTTGCCAGCAAGCAATTAAGAAAGGTAATGGAATGCTATCCTTTATTGTCAAAGGAATGGAACATAAACATAAGGAGACTATGCTTCAGTTATGCAGAGTATTGGTGAGACTACGTCTTGAATAGTGTGTGCAGTTTTGGTCTCCTTATTTGAGGAAGGACGTAAATGCATTGGAGGCAGTTCAAAGGTGAGTTTTAATTCTTTGGATGTGAGCATTGCTACCTTAATTTCCCAGGGGCCAGTCGACCACATTTCTGTGGGTCTGGAGTCACATGTAGGTCAGACCAGGTAAGGATGGCAGTTTCCTTCCTTAAACAGAATTTGTGAACCAGATGACGCTTTCCCCACAACAGTCAACAATGGTTTCACAATCTTCGTTAGACTCTCTAAATGCCAGCTTCACCATTTTCCATAATGGGATATTACCTTGGTCTCCAGATTAATAGTCTAATGATAGTCCCACTAGAGCCTTGTCTCCCTTGTCGACAGGATTGATGCCTGGAAAGAACAGGTTATTTAATGAGAAACAATTGGATGGGATGAGCTTTTTCCATTAGATTTTAAAAGAGTGAGGGGTGACTTGATTGAGATGTACAAGATCCTGAAAGGTCTTGACAAGGTGGGAATGGGAAAGATGTGGGTGAGTCCAGAACTAGGAAGCACTGGCACAGTCTTAAAATTAAGTGTCACCCTTTCACTCAAATGAGAAAAAATATTTTATTTTAGAGGTAACAAGGTGTAGAGCTGGATGAACACAGCAGGCCAAGC
>JAHRHZ010000266.1:7726368-7741173 GCA_024137785.1 Ginglymostoma cirratum | reverse complement strand
TGATGCTGCTTGGCCTGCTGTGTTCATCCAGCTCTACACCTTGTTATCTCAGATTCTCCAGCATCTGCAGTTCCTACTATCTCTGAAACCCTTTTATTTTAGAGGGTTGTGCTTTGGAAGTCTCTGCCTCAGAAGGCAATAGGGGCAAGGTAAGTGAGAGTAGGATAGATTCTTGTCAGGCAAAGAAACCAGAGGTTATTAGGGATAGTTGGGAATGTGGAATTTGAAACACAAACAGGTCAGTCATGATCTTTCTGAATGGCTGAGCAGGCTTGAGGTTCTGAATCGGAGAATCCTTGCAGTGTGAAAGCAGGCTATTTTGCCCATACCGACCCTCAAAATAGCATCCCATCCCACGACTCTGTCCCTGCCTATTTCATGGCCAATTCAACTAACCTACACATCTTTGGACCGTGGGTAGGAAACCCGGGAAAACCCACACAGACACAGGGAGAATGTGTAGACTCCACACAGACAGTTATCCAAGGGTAGGATTGAACCCAGGTCCTTAGCACTGTGTGACAGCAGTGCTAACCACTGAGCCACTGTATCACCCAGAATGAGCTAATTCTACTCTCCTTTTATGTTTGTATATGCTTGTACTCAAAAGACCCTTCTAGGGTCTAGGCCTGAAACGTTAGCCTTCCTGCTCCTCTGATGCTGCTTGGCCTGCTGTGTTCATCCAGCTCTACACCTTGTTATCTCTTGGTATAACTTTAGCTCTGTTAGAAAAATTAACAGAATAATAGATTATTTAACTATGAAACAGCAACTGTTCCAAATAATAACATCCCATAAACACATCCTTGGCAAAGGGAAACTCTGTAAAACAGATTATTTAACATTCTGTTTCTCCAGTACAAGACAAAAGAATACCAAGGGAAAATTCTGGCAGAAAGAAAGAGAGAGGTCTTTTTGCTGTAGCAGGGAGAGATGTATGGCAGCTTTTACAAACAACTTAACAACAACAACAACTACTGAATGTTAAACTAAAACCCTGGTTCTTTAGGAGCCTGACTCCACCCATTCATGCTTCTTCTATTGTTCTAGCTTTAACAAAGAACCCAGGGCATCACAAGCTATTTCCTTTGTTAGCTTGGGAGAGACAGCCTTTTACCTCTGTGTCAACCTCTCTTCATTAAAAAAAGGACAAAATACACCTCTTAAAGCTACAGTATTGTCACACTGTGTAATTATGGAGCAATCCTGGTAAGTCTTTATTTTTACAAATAGCTCTTTCTCGTTGAGACCCACAGATTTTAGAGACACAAAATTAAAATAGCCACAATGCTCGCATTTTATTGACGGTCCTGACTCTTTTCTGCAGTAACATTTTTACATGTATTTTATGGCCCAACGAAACAAAGCATATTTACAGCAAATTGATCAATTTGGCCTTTTCCCTGAGCAACTTAGAGAAGCTATCCATTATAAGTGCCTGATGGGTGTCAGCCTGAGTGAGGTATTGTCAACAAATAGCCAGATTGCAGGGCTAAATGTATGACAGGAATTGATTGAAAAAAATTCAAAGCAATTTGCTTTCTGAATGCCACGTACAGTTTTGACACAAATAATCAAACAGTTGCTTGAGCCACAATCAGCAGCAGTAGTAGTAGAAAGTCACGAATGAAACTGAAGTCGAGAGGAAGTCAGGGAGAGATCATAGAGTTCAAAGTAGACTTGTGACCTCTTGTTAGTCATAGATGGAAAATGATTTGATATGTCATGTGCATGTAACTGTTAAATTTATGGGAACAGCAGCTAGATTGGTTATTCTGACAGGTCAAATATCAGAAGGAGGAAAAAAATAGTCATAGCGTCATGAAGAGCAGAAGGAGGCCACTGTGCTGGCACTATCTCTGCTCCCTCTATCTCCTTTGTTGTCTCCCACTGTCTAAGGGCTGGTGGCTGCCTCTGCTCCCTCTCTTTCCTGCTCTTATAGGTACTTCAGGTCCCCCCAGTGACTGTTTTCAGGTCCCCCTCCCTCTTTAGGTGTCAGTGACTGTTTTCAGGTCCCCCTCCCTCTTTAATTACTGGTGACTGTTTTCAGGTCCTCCTCCCACTCTTTCTTCTATCAATGAAGTCCAGACAAACAGGTTAAGATTAACTGTGCTGCTCTCCCCAATCTAGCATGGAGTTTAGCCTAATGCTGAATTTCGGCAACTTTCTCATTTGTGAGACTAGAAGGGTCAATTCCATATACTAAAATATAAAACAGTTAGGGTTGCATAAATATATATTATTTCTTTGGGCGGAAACCGAACAGTAGTGGAATGAGAAAGTTGTGCAGGAGTCCAAATGGTCAACTTGATCGTAGCACCTTGAGAAGTTTCATTAACTTTAAAGTCTTTTTAAATACAGATTCTTGTGGTCATTATATGCACAGATAGGCACAAATAAGCTGATCTGCAGTGAGAGGTAAGGAATAAGACATATGTAAGATTAAAATGTGAGATGCCACAAGCTACCAGACTGGTCTCAGACAGATTCAACAACTCAAAATGTTCAATACTATCTCATAGGATTGATCCTTTCCAAACCTGGAACTTCAACCTTCTAGAGAGTCATGATCAGCAGATGTATAGGAAAACCACCACCTGCAAGTTATCCATCTAGCCAGTCACCATTTTGAGTTGGAAATATTTCACTATTCCTTCAATGATGCTGGGTCAAAATCCTGGAAATCCCTCCCTAACGGCATTGTGAGTCTACCTACAGCAAGAGGATGATAGCAGTTCAAGAAGGCAACTGATTGCACACCTCCTCAAGGGCAGGTAAAGTAGCACAAAAATTCTTGGCCTTGCCAGCAATGCCCACCTCCCACAGATGAATAAACAATCTCTGCACAGTTTGCTTTGTGCCAACTCCAGCTTCAGGGATTTGTATTTGAAGATGAAAAGGAAGAAAAAGACTGTAAAGCCAAATTTGAAATGAGTGCATTCAGGATTGAGAAATGGAAAATATGGATTGTTTTCATTAGTTGCCTACTTGCGTACACTGCTCCAGCAAATTCTGGCCCCTGATAAACTGATTAATATGACAATTTCTCTGTTGACCTGTGGCATGACAGTGTAATGTTATTTATTTTTAAAATGTGACAACTTCTGTGGGAACATGAATTGAAATAGGCTTTCACACGTGATAACATTTACACAGACCTTATCAAACCTTCTCTATGGCAATTCTTCATAACAAACTCAGAGAAAGCTGGAGAGACTCAGCAGGTCTGGCAGCATCTGTGGAGAGAGAAATAAGATTAAAGTTTTGAGTCTGAAATGACTCTTCTTTAGAACTGAGATTAGGCCAAGTCAATGGGAGGGGTACAAAAGCTTTGATTCAATACACATGCTGGTGTAACCAGGTGGATTGAATGGTTTTTTCCTGTGCTGTATATCCTGTACAGTGTTGAATACTAAGGGCTCTTGTGGCACAGTGACAGCATCCCTACCTCTGGACCAAGACACCCACATTCATTTCCTACCCAACTCCAGATTTATGTCTGAACAGGTTGATTAGAAGTATCTACAGTATTGAAATGTTTTATTAAATGTTCAATCTTGGGATCCCTAATTGGCCTTGGGTAGTCGGTGATGAACCTTCTTAGAAATACAAAACTTAAAGCACTGAACAAGGCCATTTGGTTCAATGTGATTGTGTCATCCAAACAAAAAGTGTATCCACTGTAATCTCTCTTTTCAGCTCTTAGTCAATAACATTCTTGGTCAGAAGTGCATATTCAAGTATTTATTTCAAATTATAATAGGAGTTCTGCAATGGCCACTCTTTAAGGCAATGAGCTGTCACCCCTCTGTGGATGAAAGCAATGAGCCTCAACTACTCTCGAGTCCTTTCGTCCATTACATTAAGACTATAGCACCCACCTTCCTGACCTATCTACGAAGGGGTATTAATCCTCCCTAACTGCTCTGTTGATAATGTTATGCACTTCAATGAACTCTCCTTCCAGCCTCTTCTGTTGGTAGAAAACAACGTCAACTCATCCAATCTTTTTCAGTGTATGTGCATGAGCATGTGTGCACACGTCTGTGTGTCTGTGAGCGACACAGTGATGATGCAGGAGCGGCAATTGGCTATACACAGCATACATTGCTCTACTGGTGGCACGGTGGCAGTGCCTTATCTCTGAGCCAAGAGACCCTAGTTTAAATCCTACCTGCTTTAGAGGTACACGTTCCCTGAACAGTTTGACTGGATAATGGCAACACTGTAGCCATGGTGTACCATTGATGAAAGGGAAAGCATGTCTGTCTAATTTATTAAAGTTTTTGAGGAAGTCTCAGCCAGAGTGAATGGAGATGAATCAGTAGATATGTTGTATTTGGACTTTCAGATGGCATTCAACGAAGTATCTCGCAAACGGTTAAGTCATAAGATAAGACCCCACCATGTTGCAGGTAGTATATTGGTATGGATATAGAACTGGCTAATGGGTAGAAACAGTGAATGGGGATAAGAGGCTCTTTTTCAGGTTGGTAATTTTTAACCAATGAGATTCCATAGGGAACAGCGCTGGGACCACAAGTCTTTATAACATACGTTAATGACTTGGAGGAAGGAAGTGAGCGCTCTGTCACCAAATTTGTAGATGACACTAAAAAACATGAAAACACAGGTTGTGAGATGGGTACAAACAGTTTGTAGAGACTTATTGGTGCATTAAGTAAGTGGGCAAAAAAAATTGGTAAATGGAATTTAATGTGGGAAAATGTGATGTTATTCATCTTGGAAGGGAAAACAAAAGAACAGACTATTACTTAAATGGAAAATGAAATGCTGCAGAAAACTGCAACACCAAGGCACCTGGTGGTACTTGGTGCATGAAACACAGAAAGCTAGCACACAGGTGTAGCAGGCAATCAGGGAGGTTAATGGACCATTGGGCTTCATTTCAAGGGGGTTAGAGTACAAGTGTAGGGAATTCTTCCTGTAAATGTACAAGACTACTGGAGTACTGTGAGCAGTTTTGGTCCCTTTATTTAAAGAAAGACATAATTTCATTCATTTCCATCACAATATTTGGTTACAATGAGCTATCAATCAGCTTGACATAAATTTTCATTTTTCATTTCTTTTATAACTGGAGATCACAGCCAAAATGTTCAACTGTTCAAAGTTCACTGGGATGATTCCGAGTATGGAGGGATTGTCTTATGAGCAAAGATTAAACAGGTTGGGAATCTACTCACTGGAGTTTAGAAGAATGATAGGTGATTTCATTGAAACATATGGGATTCTCAAGGGGTTGACAGGATAAGTGCTAAAAGGATGAGAAAGTTTGGGACCAGAGGTCACAGTCTCAGAATAAAGGAGTGCCAATATAAGATTGCGATGAGGAGGAAATTCTTTCCTCAGAGGGTTGTGAGTCTTTGGAACTCCTTGTTACAGGGAGCTGTGGTGCAGAGTCCTTGTACATATTTAAGGCTAAGAGAGATTCGTAATCAGATGGGGAATCAAAGGTTATAGGGAAAAGGCAAGAAAATGGATGTGAGGAATGTCAGATCACACATGATGCTATTGAATGGTGGAGCAGGCTCTTCTGACCGAATGGCCTAATTTTCTATTTCTTATAGTATAAGCTTTGAACATGTTTGATCCATTTTTGGAGGGTCAGTGTTGACTCGATGGGCTGAATGGCATCTTTCTGCGCTGTCGGGGTTCTATGAAAGGTGGTGCCAATAAACTGTTTAAAAAGGCATTGTGGGTGTTTTTCAATACATTTAATGGACTGTTATGAGGACTCTGATCTGATATCTTTTTATTGGCTTCACAGGAAACTGTACAAAAGGGTTTTGAGACTCTTTGCTTTTTACTGCCCCATAAGTTGTCCTAAAAGATATCGCTAGCTTTTTTAAATATAATTGCTCTATGAAAACAATAAACTTTATATGAAATTGCAAAATATCATCGATTTTGATTTCATCATGTTCCATATTCCATCACAATATTTGGTTACAATGAGCTATCAATCAGCTTGACATAAATTTTCATTTTTCATTTCTTTTATAACTGGAGATCACAGCCAAAATTAGTATGTGCCAAGCAAAGCTGTTTCACACAAAGCCTAATAGAATAACTTAACAGCAGAGATCACTGAAGAAAATACATAGAAATATGAAACAACCAGGTCCATCAGAAGGGTCAAAAAAATCTACGTTTAAATTGCACCTTTAACGTAACAAAAGATATGAAGCTGCTTCATGCAAGCAAGTTAAAATGTCACTGAGCCACATCAGAAGATGTGAAAGGTCTGATTACCAAAAGTTTTGTCAAAATGGTACACTTCAAAGAGCCTCTCAAGGCGAGCGACAGAGGCAGAGAGGTGCAGGTAGGATATTTCAGAGCTTGGAGCTGAGCTGAAGGCAAGGCTGTCGATGATGTCAATTTAAATTGGGAATTGACGAGATTCTGGAATTAGAGGACCACAGATATCCCAGCCTTGTGGGGCTGGCGGAGGAGATTACAGAGACAGGAAGAAGCAAAGCCATGGATGGAACTGAAAAGAAAAACGACAGTTTGAAAATTAAGACAATGCTTTGCCAACGGTCAGAGTGGGTCAATGAACAGAGGGATGATGAGGAATGAGGCTTGGTGTGGGTTCAAACATAGGCAGGGGGTTTTGAATGATCTCAAACTTATGGAGGGTAGCATGTGGGAAACCAGCCAGGAGTGTGTTAGAGTAATTGAGTAGGGAACAAAGGGTTGAATGATGACATCAGCAACGATTGAGCTGAGATAACTGAGTTGCTGGGGACAATGTGACAATGTGGAATTGGGGACGCTTACTATAGCATGGAGAATAAAGCCCAATGCACATATTCAATTTAAAAGGGACTTCAAAGTTGCGAACAGAAATGGCTAAATCTTACACTTTTGCCAGGTAGAGGGGCGAAACTGGAAGCTGAGGAATGGAATTTGAACCTGGAGCCACAAGCAATGGCTTCAGTCTTCTCTATAATTAAGTGGCGGATGTTTAGCTTCACCCAGAACCGGATTGTCATCACATTATTGTTTGTGGAAGTTTGCTGTTCACAAATTGGCTACTGATTTTGTTATTTCTATATTTCAAAAGCCACTCATTGCCTATAAAGCACTTTCTTTTAGACATACTGACATTGGGAAAAGCAAAGCTTAATGTTAATGCAAGCTTCTCTTTCTTTGCACTTCCTGAAAGGACTCTGTTTGTTTGTGATAAGTGACTCAAGAGAGCTTTCCAACGCTAGACAAAATTGAGACCTCGAGTTTGAGGCTTTGCCAACAAGAAGATTTAATTGATTGTACAGAAGAGAATCTGTGAAGAAAATTTGTTCCTTTCAGCTGTGCCAAACAGTGTTTAATACGCTTAAGAAGTGTAAAGAAGGTGAGGACTGTCACAAAATCTGTGCATGTGTCTGATTCTAATGAACTGCAATCAAATACCCTTTGATGTTCGCCACCCACTGGTGATTCTGGCAGAGGCAACATTGTTGAATGAGACAGGTTCTGGGACTGGCCTTAGTTCCAGCTGAACTGAACTCAGGCACAGCTTCTGACTGAGCTACATGTTCATTCATAATTCACATTCCATTTCCTGATCCTTTGGATTATCGCTCAACTGCACCCTGCTCTGACCGACGTCAGTGCACCCAATAGGTTCGAACATCATCTACTGCCATGACATATAAACCAGAGAAGAAAAGAGCCATTTTCTGCAGATTTGCTTTGTGTAATTACAGAAATATTTCTCACAATTGTTTCTTACTGATCTGGAGCATAGAATTCGTCCCTCCCAATAGGCAATAGTTACTGTCATTTAAAATAGCCCTGAAGAATCCATGAGATTTTCCTTCAAAAAGACCATAATTATGGCAGCTTTTGAGAAAGTTTTGTGCCACAACTGATAACATTTTCGTTATCCATTTGAGGATGTGTTCAGTCGAGAAGTTGGTGGTGATGAGCTACTTTCTTGATCTGCTGCAGTCAATTTGGAGTAAGTACATCCAGACTGCTATTCGGAAGGGAGGTCCAGGATTTTGTCCCACAGGCTGTTTCCAATCTGATAGAGGGCTGATTAACATTTAATGGTAAGATCTTTTCAATAACATTCCCACAAATATTGTTTCCTTTTACACAGCCTAAAATTACAGGGAGATTTTACATGTTCCCACTAACCAGTGCACTGGCAGAGAACATTAAAACCTCAGTAAAATGTAACATACCTTTCAAGAGAAAGAAGTGGATAACATATTATGATATGCAACATGATTTAACGCATATTATGCCTTCTGAATCAAATTGATACAAATTTCAAACAACTTTGACCTCAAGTAGTGAATTATTTTGTGTATTAAGAGTCAGCATTGGCTGTGTTTTTTTTCAGAAATCTTGCCCCCAAGCCAGAAAATAATGTTTATTTTTAATGGGTTGTGAGCATCATTGGCTGATTCAGCATTTATTGCTCATCCCTGAAATGCACTTGAGAAAGTGGCAGTGAGCTGTCTTTTTGAACTACTGTAATGTGGTGTTGGTACACCCAGGGAGCTGTTAGCTTTTTTTGACTCAATCTCATGAGCAATGATCTGTCTGGCTCAGTGCTAGTGATTGCTGGTCATTAATTAGAGGACCAGAAAATGAGATCACTCATTGGCCTCCTCAAAAATAAAACATTTGCATGTCTGATGCATCTCTGGACAACAAATTGAATGGCACTTTTGATGTATCTTGAGCTAGTCCAGCGAACTCACTCTCTGCCCTTAAGCACTATGCTTTAAAGGTTATTGGTGACCTTGGACCTCTGTCTTGGCCCATGTTTTGACTTGGTAAGATACTGCATGGTTTGCCGATGTCTCTAGAAGCCTCTAGATGCCTTGGATTGCTGTTGTTGGTAGGATGTGTATTGAAGACTATCCGCAGGTCCTTCTCATGAAGATGTTTCAACTTTCTAACTGCCCCTTATTGTTAAATCAGAGCTCGGGGACAACATTATATTCAGAAAATTGACCAGTAGTGACATCTGTTTCTATAGATCTCTGTAACTAAACTCATTTTTGCTTCTGCCTCAGTTCTTTTGCCACTAACTCCCTCATTCATGGCTTTGTAACCTCTAGACCTGTCTATTCCAATATTCTTGTCAGCCTCTCGCCTCCACCTCTCCCAAACTCGAGCTTATCTGAGCTCTGCTGGTCAATATTCTCATTCATATATTTAAATCCTTCAATATCCAATCTTTTCCATTTCTATAACTTACACCAGCCTGTCATCTCTTTGAGATCTCAGTGTTCCTTCAATTTTGATCTCTTGCACTCCCTGTTTTGTAAGTCTGCTACCAATGGTGGATGTGCCATTACCATCCTAGGCCTTAAGCCTTGGAATCCTCTCTGTAATTCCAAGCCCCTTTACACTTCTCCTAGAGTATCATTAAACCAACTTTTGTGGCCATCTGAAATCTTAATGGGTGAAATCTTTGCTCTCCCCCGTGGCAAGCTTTAAAGTGGCAAGGGCATCGTTGCTGAAAGTAAGCATGTGGGTGTAGCAGAGAGTATGTTGGCCCTCGAAGCGAGAGGATTGGAGTACAGGAGCAGGGGTGTCCTGCTGCAATAGCCCAGGGCCTTGTTAAGACCATACTTGCAGTATTGTGTGCACTTTTGGTCTCCTTATTTAAGGAAGAACATTCTGACTTTTGAGAGAGTGAAAGATAGGTTTACCAGACAGATTCCTGAGATGGAAGGACAGACATAAGAAGAGAGACTGGATTGGTTAGGTCCGTAATCAGTCGGGGTTTACAAGAATGAGGCGAGATCTCATAGAAATCTGTAACATTCTGACAGGACTAGAGAGGAGCAATGCAGGAAGGATGGTGCCAATGACAGGAGAGTCTAGAACCAGGGATACAGGCTAGGTCAATTAGGACTGAGATGAAGAAAAGTTTCTTCACCCAGAGAGTGGTGAGCCTGTTGAATTCTTTTTCATGGAAAGCAATTTTGGCCAAAACATTGCATGTTTTCAAGAAGGAGTTAGATATAATTCTTAGGAGTGAAGGGATCAAAGGATGTGGGGATAAAGCAGGAGCAGGGTATTACATGGGATGTGGGGATAAAGCAGGAACAGGGTACTACATGGGATGATCAGCCATGATCATATTGAATAAAAGAGCAGGTCCGAAGGTCCTAATGGCCTGCTCCTTCTCTCAATTTCGATGTGTCTATGTTAATTAGAGGGATAGTGGCATACATGAATCTTGCTGCCCTCCCACCTCCATTGGAATGAAGTCAACCTTCATCAGACTTGCACAGTTGGTAATTGAAGCTAATTGATGACTATGGAAGGGCCTAATCCTGATGCTGGTGGGATTAACTCGGTGGGGAGGGGGCATGTCACCATATGGCAGCTAAAACAGTGAGATCAGCTTTGCACCTCTGTGCCGGGGGATCCTTGATCAAAAGATCTCACGGTTAATTGAAAGATCTGAAATCAAGAAGGAGGGGGAGGCCTGCTGAGAGCCAATCGTACCGCGCCTCTGCCCCTCAACATTGCTATTGACACCCCCCCCCCCAGCCATCTACCTATGACACCAACCTACTGACCAGTGTCCTTGGACTCTGGTGGGTATTTCCCCTGTTGTATTACTGAATGCACAAATTGTAGGCTTCCAATTGTCCAGATGCTGACGCCTGCACCACCGGGGTCTTTATTCTAGTGAAAGCTCTATTGAATGCCTCAGCAAATGCCCATTTTCTGCATGTCTTGTGCAGGCCTTCTTCTAAAGATGCAGCCAGGGTCTCTCATTGGTCCACAAGCAAGCGGCTGAAATGCCCAAAACCTTAATAAGACTGTGCCCAAGATTATCATTGATAGTATTGCAGGGTCCTGGCTCTCTGAGGAGACAGGAGGTAGGGTAATGGCCATAGGATTTCCTGCCTTTGACCTACTGTTGTGCCCACACTATTTACATGGCTGCCCCAGTTCCATTCTGATCAATTGTAATCCATGCACATTGATAGTGGGGGATTCAGAGATGGTAATGCCATTGAATGTCAGGGACAATGATCAAATTGATCATTGATGGGGTGGCACAGTGGCTCAGTGGCTCAGTGGTTAGCACTGCTGCCTCACAGCACCAGTAACCTGGGTTCAATTCAACCCTTGGGTGACTGTCTGTGTGGAGTTTGCATGTTCTCCCTATGTCTGCATGGATTTCCTCCAGGTGCTCCAGTTTCCTCCCACAGTCCAAACATGTGCAGGTTAGGTAAATTGCCCACAGTATTCAGGGATGTGTAGATTAGGGCAGTAACAGGGGAATGGGTCTGAGTGGGACAGTCTGAGGTTCAGTGTGGACTTGTTGGGCCAAAGGACCTGTTTCCACACTGTAGGGATTCTATGAAATTCTCTCTTGTTGGACATGGTCATTGTTTAGCTCTTGTGTGGCACTAAAATTACTTACCACTTATCAACACAACCCTAAATGTTCTGCAGGTCTTATTGTACATGGACAGAGACTGCTTCATTACTTGAAGAGTTGTGAATGCTACTGAACACTTTGCAATCATAAGTGAATATCCCCATTTCTGACTTTATTTTAAAAGGAAGGTAAATTAAGAAGCAAGTAAGGATATTTGAGCCTAGGACATTAACCTCAGGACCTTCTGCGGCAATATCCTTGATCGGCGATGTCTTGTCTCCAAAATCAACAACCATCTTCTTTTGAGATAGGTGTGACTTCAACCAGTAGTGAATCTTCTTCCTGATTCCCAATTACTTCAATTTTGCTAGGGTTCCTCAATAGCCCTTGAAAGTGACCCCATGTTCACGGATAGTCTCATCCAAAATTTGGGCAGCATGGTGGCTCAGTGGTTAGCACTGCTGCCTCACAGTACCAGGGACCTGGGTTCAATTCCACTCTTGGGCAGCTGTCTGTGTGCAGTTTGCACATTCTCACTGAGTCTGCGTGGGTTTCCTCCGGGTGCTCCGGTTTCCTCCCACAGTCTAAACACACACAGGTTAGGTGGATTGGCCATGCTAAATTGCCCGTAGTGTTCAGGGATGTGTAGATTAGGGGGATGGGTCTGGGTGGGATGCTCCAAGAGTCGGTGTGGATTTTTTGGGCCGAAGGGCCTGTTTCTACACTGTAGGGATTCTACGACCCTATTCTATGAAAATCAGCATTTAGGTGAGATGGATGAGAGGATTCAGGATTCTTTCAGGGCTTCAAAGGTGAAGAAGAGAATTGATGTTGTAGAAACTCTGATTGGAATAAAGGGAATCAAATGAAAATTGTCCCATGAATCTGAGGCATTGAGGATAGGTGTGTTGTCGTAGAGCCATAGAGGTCTACAGCTTAGAGAAAGGACCTTTGACCCATTGAGTCTGCGCTGGTCCAATCAATCACCTAACTGTTCTAATCCCTTTTTCTAGCACTTAGCCCATAGCCTTGTATGCCTTGGTATCCCATGTGATGAGGACTGATTTTCTTTTTCCTTTATTAATTCACGGGATGAGGGTGTCGCTGACCAGGCAGCATTTATTGCCCATCCCTAATTGCCCAGATGTCAGTTAAGAGTCAACCATATTGCTGTGGGTCTGAAGGAGGCCAGAACAGGTAAGAATGGCAGCTTCCTTCCCTAAAGGACAATAGTGAACCAGATGGGTGGTTTTTCCTGACGATCGACAGTGGATTCACAGTCATCATTAGATTGTTAATTCCAGATATTTATTGAATGCAAATTCCACCATCTGCCATGGCGGATTCGAACCCAGGTCCCCAGAACATTATCTGGGTGTCTGGATTAACAGTCCAGCAATAATACCACTAGGCCTTCGTCTCCCCGATATGGGATCTAGGCTCGAAATGTTGATTTTCCTGCTCCTCTGATGCTGCCTGACTTGCTGTGTTCCTCCAGCTCCACACTGTATCGACTCTGATTCCAGCATCTGCAGTTCTTGCTGTCTCCAAGTAGGATAGATTTCCTTCCCTCAAGGATGCTAGTGAACCAGTTAGGTATGTACAGCAATCAATGAGTACTACTGATGTTCACCCAGATTTATTCATTAAGGTTAACTCCCATCTGCAACGATTGTGAAATTTGAAGCTATGCCCAGTTTAGCCTTTGCCTCTGCATTACTACGCCAGTGAGACGTTATCAATAAACCACTGTGCCATCCTTAACTCAATCTTTAAATGTTACAACAGTTGAAAATTACACGAGGAGGTGTCTGAATAGATTTACATTTCAGTTAAAATTCATTTGATACTGGAACAGATTGGAAGTAAATGAGGATATTGTTGGTATTTTGCCCTACACTGATTTCTTAAAAGTTAATTTTAATAATCTTCTCAAGAGCCTCAGACTAGTGTTCATTCTTGTAAAGATAGTTGTTAAATTTAACATCTAAAATCAGTTGCCAAGGGATTAATTTCACTCCACTCAAATCTATTCTTCACTTCAACAGCTCACGCTTCTAAATAGAATTTATATAGCTCCTTTCACAACTTTAGGATGTCCCAAAGCACTTTACATATGATGAAGATTTATTCCTCTAAAGTGAATTCACTGTTGCAGGCAACACAGCAGCAGCTAATTTGTGATCATCAAGGTCCCACAGATAGCACTGAGATAACAGCATCTAGTGGCTATCAGGATTTAGAAATGTGTGGTTTCCTGTATGATGCCAGAAGTTCCTTTTGATACTCCTCTGGTCTAAAAGGTATAAACTGGTTGTACAAAGGAATATTCCCCACTTACATGGACGAATGGAGATCCAACAACACTTGAGAAACGTGACAACACCCATGACACGACCGTCTGCTTGTTCAATACCATCCCCACTCCCCCCCATCCATATTAACATATAAATTTGGCTTATAGGAGCAGAAATAGCTTTTTCAGCCCTTTGAGTCTGCTCTGCCATTCAGTAATATACATGGCTGGTCTGATTGTGGCCTCAACTCCATTTTACTGCCTAACCTTGATAATCTTGTGTTCCCTTGTTAATCAAGAAACTCCTTATTCTCCCTGAAAAATATTCAATGACCCCGCCTTGACTGCTTTATGGGTGAGAAAATTCCACAGATGCACAACCCCCTGAGATACAATATTTCTTCTCATCGCGTCCTCACACCCTCGTCTCCTCCTCCTCCCCATTGTGGATTACTTATATCTCACCTACACATGAACAGCAGTTCGTAGAATCTCACAGCACATGAACTGCCTGTGCTAACCTATTCAAAGAAATACGAGTTAACAATTAGAGTCATAGAGTCATGCAGCCTGGAAACAGGCTCTTCGGTACAAACCACCTGTGCCAACCAGACCTGGTCAATTAGTCACCCCCTCACAAACAATGAAGACTGAGAAGTCTTCCAGAAAGGCCTTGGGAAGGATAGAGGATGAACTGGTTAGGAGACAGAAGGATGCAGAGATAGGATTAACAAATAAAGTTTGAATTAAGCAAAATGATAGCCAGGCCAGGATAAGACTAAGCCGACCCAGTTTGGGTGAATGAGATATGAATGTGGTACTAGAAGATACATCTATTTTATTAAGATTGTATGAAACGCGATTGGAATTTGAATAATAAAATGCCAAAGGGACCAAAAATATTATAAAGACACTGCATTTTTCGGTATTTCTCAGAATGATTTGAGCTAATCCAGAGTATGCTCTCCCTGTGTTCCCTGTGCAGAAATGATTGTAAACCTGTATTCAAGCCAGTGGTCAATTATTAGAATGTAACACAACACTGTGTTTGTCTGGGTGTGGAGCTGGAGGAACACAGCAGGCCAGGCGGCATCAGAGGAGCAGGAAAGCTGAC
>JAHRHZ010000266.1:7705262-7725968 GCA_024137785.1 Ginglymostoma cirratum | reverse complement strand
TCCAGACCCGAAACGTCAGCTTTCCTGCTCCTCTGATGCTGCCTGGCCTGCTGTGTTCCTCCAGCTCCACACCTTGTTATCTCAGACTCCAGCATCGGCAGTTCCAACAATCTCTGACTGCGTTTATCCGATTCCCTTGTGAAAGTCGCATGTGAATTTATTTCTGCCAGTGCATTCTCGATCTCCAACTCATGATGCAAATCAATTTCTCCTCATCACTCCTCTGGTTCTTTTAATTGTTTCCCCCTCACCTCTACCCTGTCTTACCTTTAGAATGTTTCATCGCGGTGATGTTTATAGTTTTAAAATCTCTATTGTGGTTTCCTTCTGAAGCAAAAAACTCAATTCTCACCGTCATTGTGCAGCCGTGGACTGGTGATCTCTATCAAGAACTGTTAATATCTTGTTGACCTCTTTCACTTCCTTCTCCCTTTCCATGGACCTCTCCCCAGCACCTATTTCTCGAAGTGGCAGGAGTTTTTGATAGAGTACTTAGTGAAAAGCAATTCCCACTGGAGACTTGGGCACATGCCCAGAGGTCTGTGCTAGATTTAAATAATTTGTCATAGGACCCAGATGGAAGGTGAGGAGACAATTCTTTCAATTGGAGGGATGCCAGTGCCCAGAATGTTTGACTCATCGAGGCGGTGGAAGCTGATTCTGCATATATTCTTAAAGGGAATTTGGCAGGTGGTTGTTATGGCAGACAAAATGTGGGACTAAACATAACTGCTCCATCAAAGAGCTAGCACTCATGGAATGAGCCAAATGGGCTCCATCTCTAACCTTATAAAGGATATCCAAGGAAAAGGGTTGCTAATTACACATGCTTTATCCATTGATATGTTCCTCACTACAGCTCCTTAGATGAGTGTCGTGCCCACTATCATTTCCCTTTAATCATAACACAGCTACTCAAATCTTCCAATGATGCATGTCACAAGGTAATAAGTAATTCATTTGACAAAATGCTTTGTGCTTTTATTGCCTTGCAAAAATCACTAGAATGATATCAATGAACCGTGGAAGTGGTTATCGCGGCATTAACAGCAACTGCTCAATCTGTTGCTTGATCTCTTCGAAAGAAATTCCAGCAGCAATTTGGTTGCAGGTGCTGACTTTATTTTTTGAGATGGGGCAATTTGAAAAGTATAAAATTCATAGCTCATGGAGAGCTTTCAAAAGCATTTATATTGTCAAGTTTCCTGCAGGCACTTGATGGGGCATTTAACATCACAATTGAAATCTGTTGTAGAAGATGATGTCGGAATGACAGTTTCAGTACCTTCATCCTTTTGACAGCTTAAGGCTCAACATCAGCCCTCTTTCTGTGTCTCAATAAGTACTCAATAAAAACTTTTTTTTTATCCTTAGGTATTTCATTCCAATAGCATCGGCTATAGCTCAGCGCACAGTAACTTGCTCTCTGAGCTAAAATCATTGCCAAAACCATGGACTCAAAATAATTTTTCTTTTGGGGCTCCTCTTGAGATTTTTTGAGTGCAACTTTTTGATTTTTGGGGTGTCGTGGATTGGACCACACCCCCTTAAAGTATTTTAAGAAAGTAGACTAGACCCTAACTTTTTCTTATTTTAAAGGCAAATCTGAAGTATTGTGCTCACGATGCAATGCCGACTGATCAAACTACTCAACTTTAGGCAAAACACAATTTATTCAAACACTGTAGTTAACATACAATAATAGAAAGAAGAACTTGGAGTAACAACTCTATTGGAAAACTTAACAGAATAATCGATACAGTAACTATTACTAATTAACTGTTCTAATATAGTAGCGTCCCACCAACACACCCTTGGCAAAAAGGCAAATTCAGACAACAGGCTGTCTCATATGCAGCTTCAGTAGTAGGAAGAGAAACCCCAGATTCAAGCTGTAACTGAGCGAGGGGAAAAGGGTGGCTTCTACTTCTTAAAAACTCCAGCAGCTTCTGCTGAATCTGAAAGCCAGTAAACAAACCCTGGTGTGTCAGAGCTGGCCACACCCATACAGGCTGCTTTTATTGTTCCAACTTTTACAAAACAACCCAAGGTCTCACAAGCTGTTTATATTACCACAGACTGCTCTGCACCTCTCATTCAATCTCTCTCTTAAAAGAAACCGCCACAAAATACATCTCTTAAAGCCACAGTATTGTCACAGGGGCTACATTTCTGGTTTTTCACTGGATCCTTTTCCACTCTCACAAACCCCTTCAGTTGTCCCTTCATAACAATACCTTTCCTATTTGTGTCAATATAGTGATGAGTTTGAATTTTCAGAGAAGCAAATGGAGAAGAATTCATCAACATCATATGTGTTCATAACCACTTCACTACAGTTAAACCCATGAGTCCCAAAGACATCCCAGTACTTACATTAACACCAGATGACAGAATCAGTCTACAAGAGTTGAGGTGATGGCTTAGCAGTATTGTCGCTAGACGATTAGTCTAGTCCTGAGGAAGGGTCACCACACCCGAAATTTAACTCTGATTTTTCTTCACAGATGCTGCCAGACCTGCTGAGCTTTTCCAGTGACATCTGTTTTTGTTCCTGATTTACAGCATCTGCATTTTCGGCCTTTTTTTAGGATTTAACTCGTTGCCACTTCTCTTCTAGGATGTCCACCTTGAAGGAGTTCTGTGCCTCTCTCTGATGGGATTTCCGTTCCAATGGTTTTTCTTGTCCCCTGACATTAATTTCACTGTCAGTCCTGGTGTTTGACCTGGTATTTGCTAAAACTGGTTTCCACAGCCATATCGCATTCCTCAGTGACTGCCTCTGGCTCAGACTCAGCCCACGTGGATTCCAACTTAAGTTTCATCCCTCGTGCTTTGAATCCACCCAGGATCACAGATATCTCCGTGATGTTCAACGTTCCACTGACAGCTGCTCTTGCCGCGTGCTGAGATTCACACTCAGAGCCATGCAGCCTCACATGCGCACTCTCAACCGTTCTCTCCAACAGCATCGCAATGCGCTGGCTCAGGACTGCACCACTCCGCAGTTCTACTTCATCGTCCGGCTTATTTCCCATGTTAACAAGAAACTTTTTCTTTTCCCTACAGGCATCAAGGCCCTCAAAATGGAACAACTCAGAGATACTCATGGCCCTCTGGAACCTTCTTCCCCACTAATTCCCTCTGACTCCATCCCCTCCCCCCACCCCACTTCCTGTCGGGAATGCACCATCACACCTAACCTTCCGTTCTCCGATGCTGAACGTTCTGTAGTCAGCAAAGGTCTCAGCTTTATCCTTCTTAAGATCCCCACCTGAATGAATTTTGGGCATGACACGATGTCGAACTGTTTTCTGCTCTGTGCTGCCCAGCGCCGCCGCCCCCGCCCCCACTCCTTTCTGATCGTTTTCACCATTTGTGGCTCTTCCCCCACCCCCCCCACAACCTTCAACCCCCCCAGTATTTCTAGTCTCCCGGATCTCCCCGGTCCCAACTTTCAAGCACCTCTGCCCACAACACAACTATTCTCTCCCCTTCCCTTTGCTTCAGAATCCTACAACAAGATGTCATGGAGCTGCACATCACTGAGCATAAAAAGCACCGTGTAGGAAGAGTTACAGCACACCAGAATGAGAGAGAATCTAGAAAGTTCATGGCCATGAATCCACAAAAATAGTCTGGTCCACAAATAATATAAATATGTCAGGGCCTGATATATCTAGGATTGCTTCCCTACACCAGCCTCCACTCCTGGACTGCTTCCCCACAGGATTGGGAGTCAATGAGGGGAAACGAGTCCCGGATCTGGGGTCAGAAATTGGGAATTGAGTCCTGGAGTGGGGATCAGTGAGCGGAATTGAGCCCCGGAGCGGGGGTCAGCGATTGGGAATTGAGTCCCCGAGTAGGGGTCAGCTATTGGGAATCAAATCCCCGAGCGGGGGTCAGCGATTGGGAATTGAGTCCTGGAGTGGGGATCAGTGAGGGGAATCGAGTCCTGGAGCGGGAATCAGTGAGGGAATGGAGTCCTGGAATGGGGCCCAGCAATTGGGAATTGAGACCCGAGTGGGGGTCAGCGATTGGGAATCGAGTCCCTGAGTGGGGATCAGTGAGTAGAATCAAGTCCCGTTGCGGGGGTCCGCAATTGGGAATTGAGTCCCGGAGTGGGGATCAGCGATTGGGAATCGAATCCCAGAGCGGGGATCATCAATTGGGAATTGAGTCCCGGAGCGGAACTGAGTCCCAGAGCAGGGGTAAGTGATTGGGAATCGAGTCCTGGAGCGGGGTCAGTGAGGAGAATCGAGTCCCGAAGTGTGGGTCAGCAATTGGGAATCGAGTCCTGGAGCGGGGGTCAGCGATTGGGAATTGAGTCCCGGAGCTGGGGTCAGCGATTGGGAATCGAGTCCCGGCGTGGGGGTCAGTGAGGGGAATCGATTCCCGGAGCGGGGTCAGCGAATGGGAATCGAGGCCTGGAGCAGGGATCAGCGATTGGGAATCGAGGCCTGGAGTGGGGATCAGTGATTGGGAATTGAGGCCTGGAGCAGGGATCAATGATTGGGAATTGAGTCCCTGAGAGGTGCAGGGACAGTTGCTGGACTGGGGTGTGGCGTGGAAGGTCAGAACATATGTGGAAGCTCCTGCACTGAGCTACTGCAACACAATGTTTAAGAGTAACTTGTTTATATGACTGTGAAGTCTATCCTTTTAACACAGAACATCGAATATGGAATATAGAACAGTACAGCACAGTACAGGCCCTTTGGCCCACGATGTTTTGCCGACCTATTATCCAACTCTAAGATCAAACTACCCTGCATACTCTACATTTTACTATCATCCATGTGCCTATCCAAGAGTTGGTAAATGTCCCTAATATATCTTACTCCCCTACCACTGCTGGCAGGGCATTCCTTGCACCCACCACTCTCTGTGTAAAGAACCTACTCTGACATCTCCCCTATCCCTTCCTCTAATCACCTTAAAAATATGCACTTTCATAATCGTCATTTCCATCCTGGGCTATCCACTCTATCTACGCCTCAAACTGTGTCTTATGTCTTTTAACTATGTCTTATTTGTAGGGTGACCTCTCTCTGATTGGTTCACGCATCTCCTCTGCGTGCACTGTAGTGGTTCGACAAAACTGATCACCAACACCTTCTCAAGGGGCAAGTAGGGGCTGGCGATAAGTACCAGAAGTGACAACAATGTCCATATGCTGAGAATTATTTTTAGCAAAAACTCTCAAACTTTATTAAAACTATCAGTTTCTGGAGTTCTCAATCCCACCTCTGACCACTAGATGACTGTATATAACTTTATACATGTCATTGCATCTTTCTTGACAGAACTCAAGCTCAAACTCAAATATAGTTCTGTGCAGGTCTATTGTAGAGTGTTACAGGGATGTGCACAATCTCCAGCTGTAAACCCAGGGGCAAGCTGAGTGGAAAGCCTGAAGAAATGATGCAAATTGCAATTGTTCTGTTTGTGTGACAGGCACTGCAATTTGATGACTCAAAGACAGAGGGTTGATAACTAAAGGTACATCTTAGCAGTTTGAAATCTCTGTGAATCAGGACAACCCCTGAATCTGTCAGTTTAGATTAATATTGAAGTCAGAAAAATGGGAGGAGGTTATTTGGTCCTTTAATTCTTTTCTGTCAGTCAAAGACATCATAGAAAATTTGTGACTTAATCGGATAAAGTCTCATGCTCAGAGTTGTGGCCTACAGACAATGACGGAAACAGTTAATGTTTAGGTGGTACCGACATGAGTTCTAAAGCCCCCAGGACAGCGGCTGCCTGGAAAGAGACTTGTGTTTCCCTTAAACACACAGGACGAAGGCTGTGGAATCTGTTGTGAACAACTCAAGAAGAAAGTGTCAAACTGTGAGGACTGGGAAAAATAAGGGCGGCACGGTGGCTCAATGGTTAGCACTGCTTTCCTCATGATCCCAACACCATCTTAAAAATGATATATTGCCCATGCAGGGAGTACGTTGTAGTTTTACCGGATACTGAGGGTAAATATGAGAAGAGATTACGCAGCTAGTGTTGTATTCCATTAAATTTATGAAATTAAAGGCAAGATTTGGTTGCTTGCTTCAAGACATTAAGGAGAAGGGGTGACCTGAAAAGAGACAAAACATTTCTGCTCACTAATCTTTGAGTCATCCCGAAATCTAAACCGAGAGAGTGGTGGAAATTTAGAACTCTATTTCACAACGTTAATGCCTAATAAATTGTTAAAATTAAAATGAAGTTTACGGACTTCTGTTATTCTAAGGTAACAAAGGAAGTGAGATCGGATTGCCCATCCCTAGTTGCCCTTGAGAGGTGGTGGTGAGTTGCCTTCGTCAACCGCCGTAGTCCACCTGCTATAGGTTGACCCACAATGCCATTAAGGAGGGAATTCCAGGATTTGGACCCAGTGACACTGAAGGAATGGTGATATATTTCCAATCAGGATGGTGAGTGGCTTGGAGGGGAACTTGGAGGTGGTGGAGTTCCCATGTATCTGCTGCCCTTGTGCTTCTAGATGGAAGTGGTCGTGGGTTTGGAAGGTGCTGTCTGAGGATCGGTTGGTGAATTTCTGCAGTGCGTCTTGTAGATAGTACACACTGCTGCAACTGAGCGTCAGTGGCGGAATGAGTAAATGCTTGTTGATGCTGTGCCAATCAAGCAGGTTGCTTTGTCTTGGATGGTGCCAAACTTTGTAAGTGTTGTAAGGGCTGCACACATCCAGATCAGTGGGGACTATTCCATCACACTCCTGACTTATGACTTGTGGATGGCAGATAGGCTTTGGGGAGTCAGGAGGTGAGTTACTTGCCACAGTATTCCTGGCCTCTGACCTGGTCTTGTAGCCATTACATTTATGTGGCAAGTCTATTGCATTTCTGATCAATGGTAACTCCCAGGATGTTGATAGTGGGGGATGTAGTGATGGTAACACCATTGAATGTTAAGGGGCGATGATTAGATTGTGTCTTGTTGGTGACGGACATAGCCTGGCATTTGGGTGACGTCAATGTTACTTGCCATTTGTCAGCCCAAGCCTAGATATCGTCCAGATCTGGTTGTATTTGGACGCAGTCTGAGGAGTTGCAAATGGTACTGAACATGGTGCTGTCATTGGAGAACATCCCCATTTCTGAGATGAGGAGATTCTAATTTCCTGTTGTATTGGTCAGCAGAGCTTTCCAGATTGGCCGATGTTAACAACCCCAATCAAGAACTTCATAGTCAACAAGGTCCATCTGGTCCCAATCACTACAAAGGCATAGTGGGAACACCGATAACCGATGACCAGCTTGCAGCTAACCAGAACTTCCATTTGGGTATGAAGATCAGAATCCTATTCATTATTTTTCATTTCACTTTTTCTGTATCTATTCATGGTATTTTAAGGTGACAGGTTTATTTGAAATCACAAGCTTTTGGAGCACTATAACTGAGTGCTGTGTGACTTCTGACTTTGCTCACCCCAGTCCAGCACTGGCAGCTCCACATCATGACATTTTAGTGATCAGCATATCTGGATAGCTCAATTTCCCCCCCTTCCCCACATTCAGTTTACCCACTGCACCCCCTCCCCAACAACGCTGCCAAGCTTTTATTTCTGCGAACATAGAACATGGAACAGTACAGCACAGGACAGGCACTTCAGCCCACGACGTTGTGCCGAACTTTTACCCTAAACCTAAGGTCTACCTAACCTCCACCCCTACCTTATACTATCATCCATATGCCTATCTAATAGCCGCTTAAATGCCCCTAATGAGGCTGACTCCACTACCCTCTCCGTCAATGCATTCCATGCCCCTACCACTCTCTGAGTAAAGAACCGACCTCTGACGTCTCCCCGATATCTACCTCCTTTCATTTTAAAACTATGTCCCCTCGTAAAAGCTACCTCCACCTAGGAAAACGTCTCTGGCTGTCCACTCTATCTATACCTCTGATCATTTTGTACACCTCTATCAAGTCACCTCTCATCCTTCATCATTCTAAAGAGAAAAGCCCAAGCTATCTCAACCTTTCTCCATAAGACCTTCCCTCCATTCCAGGCAACATCCTGGTAAATCTCCTCTGCACCTTTTCTAACGCTTCCATATCTTTCCTGTCATGAGGTAACCAGAACTGGACACAATACTCCAGATGTGGCTAAACCAGGCTTTTGTATAGTTGGACCATAACTTCATGGCTCTTGAACTTAATCCCTCTATTAATGAAAGCTAACACACCATAAGCCTTCTTAACAACTCTATCCACCTGGGTGGCAGCTCTCGGGGAACTGTGAACATGAACCCCAAGAGCCCTCTGCTCCTCCACACTCAAGAATCTTCACGTTAACCCTGTATTCTGCTTTCAAGTTTGTCCTTCCAAAATGAATCACCTCACACTTTTCAGGGTGAAACTCTATCTGCCACTTCTCAGCCCAGCTCTGCATCCTATCAATGTCCCTTTGTAACCTAGAACAGCCCTCCGCACTGTCCACAACATGACCCACCTTCTTATCGTCCGCGAACCTGCTAATCCATCCTTCCACTCCTTCATCCAAATCATTGACAAAAATCACAAATAGAAGAGGACCCAGAACAGATCCTTGTATTACACCACTCGTAACTGAGCACCATGTTGAATATTTTCTGTCGACTACCACCCTTTGTCTTCTAAGGGTCAGCCAATTCTGAATCCAATCTGCCACATTTCCCCCTATCCCATGCCTCCTTACCTTCTGCATGAGCCTACCATGGGGAACCTTATCAAATGCCTTACTTAAATCCATGTGCACACATCCACTGCTCTACCTTCATCCACGTGTTTGGTCACCTCTTCGAAAAATTCAATATGGTTTGTGAGGCTTGATCTACCCCTCACAAATCCATGCTGACTATAAAGTTCAATGTTCAATCTACTTTATAGTCAGCGAAGTTCAATGTTTTCAGCATTCTGAAAATATTCTGTGGTGTTCTTCCATTGTGTTTCAAGTCCAGAACGGCGCAGAACAAGACAAAGTGTTCAGTGGGCGATTAAGATGTCATCAGCAGTTTTTTTTAACCTGCTGGTCACCCTTACATTTGTTCTAGGGCTCGGCCTGTGTTTCTATTCATATTGCCCCCACATTGAACCCCACCTCAATAGGCCTGGAACAGGTTACAGAAAGAGGCAAAGAAATGAAGGAATTTGACGAAGTGGATAAGCATTTTAAACTGAGGTATTGCTACACTGGGAGCCACAGGAGTCAGTGGGTGGGTCAGTGAGTTCATGGGCAAAATGCAAAATGTGTCCGGTGCCTGATCATATCTATACAATTTCCTTTATTTGAAAAAGAAAATGCTTTATCTTGTTTTCAAAAAAAAATCAAGTTCTGCACACACTCAGTCATGATTCCCCTCTCACTTCTGAGAGAATACATTTGTTCCACATACAAAATACATGCAAGTTTTTGCATGGCATCATAAAAAATACACTAAAAAAACTGTCATAAACATAAGTGAACAAAAAGTAGAATTACATGAATCAAAAGTTCACTGAGTTGAAAAACGGTTCCATTCATACTTCAGAACCTTTTTCCACCTGGAATAAGCATCATTATTTTCTTTTCCATTCAATAGATCTATACACCCTCATTTAATTCAGCACCTACCAGTTTTGGGTAAAATATTGATCTGCATTTGTTACTTTATCTCTGAAATTCTAACGTGCTTTTGTAATTTTAACAGTACGGTCTTCCTAGTTCCTCCATACTTGTGTGATACTTCATCTCAGATGGAGCTATGAGTCTTTCATTTCCATCCCAATGCGGACACCACAGAGGTTCCAGCTTATTTTATAGGATCATAAAGTCTTCTAACACATTATTAAGCCCGTCTTGTTTCTGTCAACTCCCTGACAGAACAACCTATTTAGTACCTTTCCCTGCTTCATTCCCCATTGCCCTGTTTTTGCACATCTACGCATTTATCCCATTTTCTTTTGAAAGTCATCACGGAATTTGCTTCTTGTATCTTTCAGAAAGTGCATTCCAGATCACAGCAAGTTAATCTGAGAAACATTTTGTCCATATCACAGTTCTTCTTTTGCCAATTATCTTAAATTGGAATTTAGAAGAATGAGGGGGATCTCGTAGAAACATATAAAATCCTGATGGGACTGGGCAGGATAGATGTGGGAAGAATGTCCCCTAGTCCAGAACTAGGGGTCACAGTCTAAGAATAAGTGGTAAGCCATTCAGAACTGAGATGAGGAAGAATTTCTACATTTGGAGAGTTGCGAACCTGTGCAAATCTCTACCACAGAAAGCTGTTGGGTTCAGTTCATTAGATATATTCAAAAGGAAGCTGGATGTGGCCCTTGCAGCTAAAGGAATCAAGTGGTATGGAGAGAAAGTGGGAGTGGAATACTGAAATTGTATGATAAGCCATGATCACCGTGAATGGTCGTGTAGGCTCGAAGGGCCGAATGGTCTACGCCTGCGTCTTTTCCCTGCCTATTTTCCATGATTAACTTCCACGCCTATGTTGCAACATTAATCTGATGCCAAGGAACTTTCTGCCAGTGTAATTAGATTTTCCTGAAATACATATTAAAATCCTTTGGGATTTTGAACATCTCAAGCAAATCTTCCCTTTGTCTTCTCCAATCTAAGGATCAAAATCTTAGCATTCCTACATAGTGCTTCAATGGTGGTCACGTTTGCGTAACTATCTTGCATACCCTCTCCGAAACACAGCTCTCAACTTGTCTCAAATCACCCTTAGGATGAGGTGTAATGAAATAACATTCATTCAGAAGTCCAGGCCAAAGTGAAAAATGGGTTCCAATCACACGAGAGCAGATGGTGAAATTTGAATTCAATAATTATCTGGAATAAAAAAAACTATTCAAATTTAAAACGAAAATCATTCATAGGATGTGAACATTATTGTCAGGGCCAGCATTTTTTTGTCCCTTGAACTGTGTGGCTCACTCAGCTATTTCAGAGGGCAATAAAGAGTCAACCACATTGCTGTTGGAGCTGCAGTCCCATGTTGGCCTGTCCAGCTAAGGATTTTCATTTGCTTTGATTTGATTTATCACTGTCACATGTACCAAGGTACAGTGAAAAGTATTGTCTTACGTGCTTTACAGGCAGATAGTACTGTATAACTGCATCAGGGTGACAGAGCAGAGTGCAGGATACAGTGTTACAGCTGCTGAGAAGGTGCGGAGAGAGATTGACATTAACATTAAACAGGTCCATTCAAAAGTCTGCTAACAGCAAGGAAGAAGCTGTTCTTGAATCTGCTCTTCAGTGTTTACAAACTTTTATATCTTCTGCCTGATCGAAGAAGGTGGAAGAGAGTATAACCGGGGTTGGAGGGGTCTTTGATTATGGTGGTTGCTTTCCCGTGGCAGCGGGAGGTATAGATGGAGTCAACGGATGGGAGGCTGGTTTGCGTGATGGACTGGGCTGTGTTTACAACTCAGTTGTTTCTTTCAGTCTTGGGAAGAGCAATTACAATACCATGCTATGATGCATTCAGATAGGGTGCTTTCTGTGGTGCATTTATAGAACTTTGTAAGATTAATTGTGGACATAGCAAATTTCCTTACCCTCATGACGAAGTAGAGATATTGCTGCACTTTCTCAACTGTAGTGTCAACGTGGGTGGACTGTGATAGATTGTTGGTGATTATGACTTCCCAGGATGCTCTCAACCATCTCCATCTCAGCACCATTGATGCAGAAAACAATTTGTCTCTCATTGTCGGCAAAACTAAAGAACTGATCATCGACTTCAGAAAAAAAAGGAGGATAACGCACCCCAATCTGCATCAACGGAACTGAGGTTGAGAGAGCAGCGAGCATCAAGTTCCTTGGTATGACGATGACCGACAACATGTCCTGGGCTTCCCACGTAAAAACGACGGTCAAGAAGTCACAACAACGCCTCTTCCTCAGTTGTCTCAGGAAATTTGGCACGTCCATAAGGTCCCTCACCAACTTCTACAGATGCACCACTGAAAGAATACTGTCCAGGTGTGTAACAGGCTGGTATGGCAACTGCTCTACCAAGGAGGGTAAGAAACTACAGAAGGTGGTGTGCACAGCCCAGACCGTCACGGAAGAAAACCTTCCATCCATGGACTCTATTTATGCAGCTCGTTGCTGCAGACAGGCAGCCAACATCATCAAAGACCCATTGCACCCCGGTAATGACCTCTCACAACCTGTTCCGTCAGGCAGAAGATACAGAAGCCTGAAAACACATACAAGCAGGTTCAGGAACAGCTTCTTTCCAGCTGTTATCAGACTGTTGGATGGACTCTAGCTTCAAATAATGTAACCTGCAATATAACCTGCATGCCTCTGAGTCTTTTTGATCTGTACAGCCTTTGCTTGCTGTGATCCACCTATACCACTCATAAACAAAGCTTTTCACTGTATTTCAGTATAGTGACAATCAAATCAATCAACCAAGATAGGGCAGTCCTCCACTCCTGTTCCTGAAGTCCATGGCCAGCGCCCTCATTTTGCTGATGTTGCTGGAGAGTTTGTTGTCTTTGAACATAGAACATAGAACAATACAGTGCAGAACAGGCCCTTTGGCCCTCGATGTTGCGCCGCCCTGTGAACTAATCTAAGCCCATCCTCCTACACTATCCCATCATCATCCAAATGCTTATCCAAGGACTGTTTAAATGCCCCTAATGTGGCTGAGTTAACTACATTGGCAGGCAGGGCATTCCACGCCCTTACCACTCTCTGAGTAAAGAACCTGCCTCTGACATCTGTCTTAAATCTATCACCCCTCAATTTGCAGCTGTGCCCCCTTGTACTAGCCGACGTCATCATCCTAGGAAAAAGACTCTCACTGTCCATCCTATCCAATCCTCTGATCATTTTGTAGGTCTCTATTAAATCCCCTCTTAGCCTTCTTCTCTCCAATGGGAACAGACCCAAGTCCCTCAGTCTTTCCTCATAAGACCTTCGCTCCAGACCAGGCAACATCCTGGTAAATCTCCTCTGCACCTTTTCCAATGCTTCCACATCCTTCCTGTAATGGGGCGACCAGAACTGTATGCAATATTCCAAGTGAGGCCGCACTAGCATTTTGTACAGTTGCAGCATGACGTCACGGCTCCGGAACGCAACCCCTCTACCAATGAAACCTAACACACCGTATGCCTTCTTAACAGCACTATCAACCTGGGTGGCAACTTTCAGGGATCTATGTACCTGGACACCAAGATCCCTCTGCACATCCACACTACCAAGAATCTTTCCATTGACCCAGTATTCTGCCTTCCTACTATTCTTCCCAAAGTGAATCACCTCACATTTATCTGCATTGAACTCCATTTGCCACCTTTCAGCCCAATTCCGCAGTTTATCCAAGTCTCCCTGCAACCTGCAATATTCTTCCACACTGTCCACCAGTCCACCGACTTTAGTGTCATCTGCAAACTTACTAACCCATCCACCTATGTCTGTGTCCAAGTCATTTATGAAAATGACAAACAGCAGTGGTCCCAAAACAGATCCTGGTGGCACACCACTAGTAACCGGACTCCAGGCTGAATATTTTCCATCAACCACCACTCTTTGGCTTCTTTCAGAAAGCCAGTTTCTAATCCAAACTGCGAAATCTCCTTCAATCCCATGCCTCCGCATTTTCTCTGATAGCCTACCATGTGAAACCTTATCAAAGGCTTTACTGAAGTCCATGTCCACCACGTCAACTGCCCTACCCTCATCCAAGTGTTTGGTCACCTTCTCAAAAAACTCAATGAGGTTTGTGAGACACGACCTGCCCTTGACGAATCCATGTTGACTATCTCCAATCAAATTGTTGCTTGCTAGATGATTATAAATCCTATCTCTTATAATCCTTTCCAAAACTTTTCCTGCAACTGATGTAAGGCTCACTGGTCTATAATTACCTGGGTCATCTCTACTGCCCTTCTTGAACAAGGGCACAACATTTGCAATCCTCCAGTCCTCTGGTCCTAAACCTGTAGACAATAACGACTCAAAGATCAAGGCCAAAGGCTCCGCCATCTCTTCCCTAGCTTCCCAGAGAATCCTCAGAAAAATCCCATCCGGCCCAGGGGATTTATCTACCTTCACACCTTCTAGGATTGATAACACCTCCTCCTTACAAACCTCAATCCTTTCAAGTCTAATAGCCCGTATCTCAGTCTTCTCCTCTGCAATATTCTCCTTTTCCTGAGTGAAAACAGATGAGAAATATTTGTTTAGCACCTCTCCGATCTCCACAGGGTCTACACACAACTTCCCACTTCTGTCTTTGACTGGCCCTATTCTTACCCTAGTCATCCTTTTATTCCCCACATACCAATAGAAAGCTTTAGGGTTCTCCTTAATCCTACCTGCTAATGACTGCTCATGTCCCCTCCTTGCTCTTCTTAACTCTCTCTTTAAATCCTTCCTAGCTAATCTGTAACTCTCCATCGCCTCATCTGAACCATCTCGTCTCAATGTCACATAAGCCTCCCTCTTCCGCTTAACAAGAGATACAATTTCTTTTGTAAACCAAGGTTCCCTTACCTTATCACTTCCTCCCTGCCTGACAGGGACATACCTATCAAGGACACGCAATATCTGTTCCTTAAACCAGCTCCACATTTCGATTGTCCCCATCCCCTGCATTTTGCTACCCAATTCTATCCCTCCTAAGTCTTGTCTAATCGCATTATAATTGCCTTTCCCCCATCTATAACTCTTGCCCAGTGGTATGTTCTTATCCCTTTCCATCGCTCAACTAAATGTAACCGAATTATGGTCACTCTCTCCAAAGTGCTCACCTACCACCAAATCAAACACCTGGCCTGGTTCATTACCAAGTACCAGATCCAGTGTGGCCTCCCCTCTTGTCGGCCCTTCGACATACTGTGTCAGGAAACCCTCCTGCACACATTGGACAAAAACTGATCCATCCGACGTACTAGAGTTATAGCATTTCCAGTCAATGTTGGGGAAGTTAAAGTCTCCCATAATGACCACCTTGTTCCTTTCACTCCTGCCCAGAATCGTTTTGCCGATCCTCTCCTCCACATCCCTGGAACTTTGCGGAGGCCTATAAAAAACCTCCCAGCAGTGTGACCTATCCTCTCATGTTTCTGACCTCAGCCCATACCACCTCAGTAGACGAGTCCTCTTCAAAAGTTCTTTCAGCCACCATTACTGTTCTTGACTAACAAAGCTACACCTCCCCCTCTTTTACCACCTTCCCTGATCTTTATGAAAGATCTAAACCCTGGAACCGGCAACATCCATTCCTGACCCTGCTCTATCCACGTCTCCGAAATGGCCACAACATCGAAGTCCCAGGTACCTATCCATGCTGCAAGCTCACCTACCTTATTCCGGATACTCCTGGCGTTGAAGTAGACACACTTCAAACCAGCTTGCTGTCTGCCAGCACACTCCTGTGATGGTGAAATCCTGTCCATGTCCTCCCTACTCTCATCCTCCTGTGTACTGGAACTACACCACAGGTTCCCACGCCCCTGCTGAGCTAGTTTAAATCCACCTGAATAGCACTAGCAAATTTCCCACCCAGGATATTAGTACCCCTCTGGTTCAAGTGAAGACCGTCCTGTTTGTAGAGGTCCCACCTTCCCCAGAATGAGCCCCAGTTATCCATATACCTGAGACCCTCCCTCCTGCACCATCCCTGCAGCCACGTGTTCAGCTGATATCTCTCCCTGTTCTTTGCCTCGCTATCACGTGGCACGGGTAACAAACCAGAGATAACAACTCTGTTTGCTCTAGCTGTCAGCTTCCACCCTAGCTCCCTGAAATCCTGCCTTATATCCCTATCCCTCTTTCTACCTATGTCATTGGTACCTATGTGGACCATGACTTGGGGCTGGTCACCCTCTCCCTTCAGGACCCCAAAGACACGATCCGAGACACCACGGACCCTGGCACCTGGGAGGCAACACACCAAATGTGAGTCTCTCTCATTCCCACAGAATCTTCTTTCTGTCCCCCTAACTATGGAGTCCCCAATGACTAATGCTCTCCTCCTCTTCCCCCTTCCCTTCTGAGCAACAGGGACAGACTCTGCGCCAGAGACCTGTACCCCATGGCTTACCCCTGGTAAGTCGTCCCCCTCAACAGAATCCAAAACGGTATACCTGGTATTGAGGGGAATGGCTGCAGTGGCTCCCTGCACTGTCTGCCTGTTCCCTTTCCATCCCCTGACTGTAACCCATCTACTTTTTTCCTGTACCTGAGGTGTGACTACCTCCCTGTAACTCCTCTCAATCACCCCCTCAGCCTCCCGAATGATCTGAAGTTCATCCAGCTCCAGCTCCAGTTCCCTAACGCGGTTTCCAAGGAGCTGGAGTTGGGTGCACTTCTCACAGATGAAGTCAGCAGGGACACTAGTGGTGACCCTTACCTCCCACATCCTACAGGAGGAGCATGCAACTGCCCTAACATCCATTGCCATTGTTCTGAATTGTAAAAAACAGACTATTGGAAAAGAAAACACTAGTAACTTACCAAATCGGCGCTCAGACCCTTTTTGGTTAGAGGAGGAGGATGGGTGGGAGACACTACCTTAGTCGTGTTTCGGGTAAAGCAACCGCCCAAATATATTACCTCACTTACTCAACCGTCCCGTGTCTGCTCCTGCTCGACGCGCAGTCCGCGTCACGAAGTAAGTTTTTAAAAGGAGAAGCTCACCTTCCCAGGCTGCCCGCGCGCCTCCTTCCGGACTCCCGCCGCTGAAACAACTGAAAGCCATTTGCACGCCAGATTTCCTTCCCTAAAGGACATTGGTGAACCAATGACAATAATTTCGTGGTCACCATGAGGCTTTTTTTTTAATTGAATTCACATTCTGCTATCTCTTGTGGTGGAAAGTGAACATGGGTCCCTGGGACATTACTCTGGTCTCAGGACTACTGGTCTCGTGATGTAGCAATATTTCTTTATTTCCCACTTAAAACGAAGATTCATTGTCCTACAATCACTGCAATGTTTAACTTTTAACTTTGTTCTTTCTTTCTACCTTGTTCTTAAGATTCTGTATCTAAGTAATTGTACCTAAGATGGCGTCTTGTTTGGCAACATTACACTCTTTTCATTGTACTCCTGTGATTTTGTACTTGAGTACACGTGACAATAAGATGAAAAGCAAAATCAAAGCTTTCTGCTGCAGTCTCTAACTGTGCCCATGTGACCAGGAGCAGGAATGTCTTGCTGCATTTACTTGGTGACACCATTCCTGGAATGTTGTGCGCAGTTTTGGTCTCCTTATCTGAGGATCTTCATCTCTATCTTGTTGTGGAGGGCGTGTGGTTTTACCAGATGGATTCCTGGGATGGTGGGACTGAAGCATGAGTTGAGATTGAATTGATTAAGATCATATTCGCTGGAGTTCAGAGGAATGAGCAGATGGAACCTCACAGGAGCTTGTATAACTCTAAAAGAACTGGACAGGGGAGACGCAGGAAGGATGTTCCCCATAGCAGGAGAATCCAGAACCAGGGGCCACATTCTAAGGATACCGGGTAGACAAAATAGGACAGAGATGTGTAGAAATTTCTTCACCCAGTGAGTGGTGAGCCTGTGGAATTCACTATCACAGAAAGCAGTTTGGGTCAAAACATTGAATGTTTTCAAGGAGTTGGATATAGCACAAAGAGATAAAGGGATTAAAGGATATGAGCGAGAAACAGGAACAGGCTATTGCGTTGGATCCTATTGAACAGCAGAGCAGTCTTAACAGGCTGAAAGGCCCACACTTGCTTCTATTATCTATGTTTCTATGTCATACAAACCAATCACTAATATCATTCAAGAAGGGAACTCTGCCGTCTTTACCTGGTCTGACCTTTTGTGACCCTAGATCCACAGTAATTTGGTGGTGTCTTAACCTGGGTGATTAGGGATGGGCAATAAATGTTACTGTAGCCAGGAGCACCCACATCCAATAAACAATTTAAAAACAAATATTCAAAACAACAGCTTTCTTATCTGAGTTCATGGTATGTCCATACCAGTCCCATCACAAATCCTGATAAAAGCTGCCTGCTACATGAGGCACATTGCTCCTGCAGCTCACTCATTGAGTTCTTCCTCTCACATGCACTTTCATATCATCATTTTCTCTGACAACCTGGCAAGGAAGTTAACAGCACATGTTATGATCTGCCCAATTTCCTAATCTACTTGCTTTCTGTTCTGGCAGGTTCTGAGCTGAATTGGCCGATGAGGGAGTCTCTTCTTCTCCTTTATACCAGGTTGTCAGACAGACAGATTTTTGCTGACAAACTATTGCTTTGCTGTAGTGAGCTCCATTCCAGCATTGGACTCCTTGTGCCTGCTGTGGTCTAGTTTTTATTACAACCGTATAGATCGGCTCTCCTTGCTGAAGACTGGTTTGCTTTTTTTAATCGACCTGTTCAGATGTGTTATGACACATTTGAAGCAGGTGGGACATAAACCCGATCCTCCTGGCTCAGAGGGAGGAACATTACGATACCCAATGACATTAAGGAGGGTGATACTTACATTGAATGCAGTTCAAGAAGCTTCATTGGACCGATTCCTGAGACAAAACATTTGTAAAGGTGGGGGAGGTTGAGGCTACATTTGTTGGAGTTTAGACAACTAAGAGGCTATCAAGGTGTGGTTCTGAGGGCGCATGGCAGCTTAGATACTGAAAGAGATAGTAGGAACTACCGATGCTGACGTTTTGGGCCTAGACACTTCCTCAGAAAGCTTTCCTGCTCCTCTGATGCTGCTTGGCCTGCTGTGTTCATCCAGCTCTACACCTTGTTATCATAGATACTGAGAGGATGCCTTCTCTCATGGGGGAGTCTAGAACTGGAGTTTCAAGTTTAAAGATAAGATTTCTTCTGTTAGATGATCATTAGTCTTCGGAATTCTCTGACCCAGATAATGGAGACTAGGTTATTGAATATATTCAAAGCTTAATTAAAGATATTTTTGATTAACAATGGAATCATGGGTTATAGGGGACAGACGGAAAAGTGGAGTTAAGTCTTCAATCACATCATCCAAGATCCTACTGAATGACAGAACAGGATTGATGGGGTGAAGGGTCTACTTCTACTTTAATGTCTTATGACCATAACAGTGAGATTATGATGACCCTATGCTGCTCTTACAGTGCAGCAAATGTTTTGGGATAGGGTCAAACAGACATTTCTAAAAGTTACATCAAATGCCCCAGATATGAGCAATCAGTGATTCTGCAATTTGTTTTGCAAATCAACTTTCTTGGGATTCAGAACTTCACTGGTGCTCTTTTGTCATTGATGGCTCAAAATCCTGGGAATCCCATTCTTACGGCACTGGGCCAGATGAACTGAAGTGGTTCAAGAAGGTCACCAACTTCTCCGGGACAATTAAGGATGGGCATGAATTTTTTTTATTCATTCACAAGATGAGGACATGACTGGCTAAGCAGCATTTATTGCCCGTCCCTAATTGCCCAGAGGGCAGTTAAGAGTCAACCGCGTTGCTGTGGGTCTAGAGTCACATGTAGGCCAGACCAGGTGAGGATGGCAGTTTCCTTCCCTAAAGGACATTAGTGAACCAGATGGGTTTTTCCAACAATTGACAATGGATTCAGGGTCATCATTAGATTCTTAATTCCAGATATTTATTAAATTCGAATTCCACTGTCTGCCATAGCAGGATTCGTACCTGGGTCCGCAGAACATTATCTGGGTATCTGGGTTAACAGTTCAGCAATAATACCACTAGGCCATTGCATCCCCGATGCTGCCACTCCTGAAATAGTAATACTGCGTGATCTACTACATCCACCTGAGAGAGAAAACTGTATTCCAGGTTAATATCTCACGCAGAGAAAAACTGTACCTCCAACAGTGCAGCACTGGGCACATCAGAATAGATAGGTGCAAAATGTCTAGAGTGGCACCAGGATTTACAAGGGAGGCAGCAGCCTAGTGGTATACAGCTAGAGTATTAATTCAGAGACCTAGGTAATGTCCTGGGGACTTGGCTTTGAATCCCAACACAGCAGATGGCAGGAATTTGAATTCAATAAAAATCTGGAATTAACAGTCTAATAATGATCATTAAATCATTATCATTTGATGGGAAGACTCATCTGGTTCATGGAAGGAAAATGTTGCCCTTACCCAGTATAGTTAATATGTGACTCCTGGCCCACAACGTGGTTGATTCTTAACTGCCCTCTGGACAATTAGGAATTGGTAATGAATGCTGGCCTAGCCAGTGACACCCTCATCCTGTGAATGAATGACTAAATTAAAATAAACCTTCCAAGAAATTAAGGATGAACAATGGAGGCACAGGGACAAATAAATCTAAAAAATTGCCCAACATTAAGCGTTACTTAATGGCAGCAGTCTTTCCTGGGAATTCTGTGATGTCATACCACCACCCAGCCCCAACTCCAAACAATGCTTGTCCTGAAATATAAAACTGTAACCACATAATTGACTTTATTGACCCTTCTCTGTCCTGCCCAGCTTGTTTTCATTTTCATTCACCTGAATGGGTCTTACCTTCTCCAGTGTCTGATTGTGCATTTTCACAATGATATTCTTGGATGACACCATCAGCTTATTTGGCTGGATAGCTGGCTTGTGATGCAGAGTGTTGCCAAAAGTATAGATTCAATTTCTGCACTGGCTGAGATTACCATGAAAGACCCTCCTTCACAACTCTGGTAATTATAGACCAGTGAGCCTTACTTC
>JAHRHZ010000266.1:7690262-7704862 GCA_024137785.1 Ginglymostoma cirratum | reverse complement strand
GAAGGATGTTGCAGGTTACAGAGGGACATAGATAAGCTGCAGAGCTGGGCTGAGAGGTGGCAAATGGAGTTTAATGCGGAAAAGTGTGAGGTGATTCACTTTGGAAGGAGTAACAGGAATACAGAGTACTGGGCTAATGGTGAGATTCTTGGTAGTGTGGACGAGCAGAGAGATCTCGGTGTCCATGTACATAGATCCCTGAAAGTTGCCACCCAGGTTGATAGGGTTGTTAAGAAGGTGTTAGGTTTTATTGGTAGAGGGATTGAGTTTCGGAGCCATGAGGTCATGTTGCAGCTGTACAAAACTCTGGTGGGGCCACACTTGGAGTATTGCGTGCAGTTCTGGTCACCGCATTATAGGAAGGATGTGGAAGCATTGGAAAGGGTGCAGAGGACATTTACCAGGATGTTGCCTGGTATGGAGGGAAGGTCTTATGAGGAAAAGCTGAGGGACTTGAGGCTGTTTTCGTTAGAGAGAAGAAGGTTAAAAGGTGACTTAATAGAGACATACAAGATGATCAGTGGATTAGATAAGGTGGACTGTGAGAGCCTTTTTCCTCGGATGGTGACGGCGAGCACGAGGGGACAGAGCTTTAAATTGAGGGGTGATAGATATAGGACAGATGTCAGAGGTAGATTCTTTACTCAGAGAGTCGTAAAGGCATGGAATGTCTTGCCTGCAGCAGTAGTAGACTCGCCAACTTTAAGGGCATTTAAATGGTTGTTGGATAAACATATGGATGATACTAGAATAGTGTAAGTTAGATGGGCTTCAGATTGGTTTCACAGGTCGGCGCAACATCGAGGGCCAAAGGGCCTGTACTGCGCTGTAATGTTCTATGTTCTATGTTCTAATCCCGCCAAAGGGGTGGCGACCCTCAGGTTAAACTCACCAACAGTTGTGCATCTCTCTCTAATGAAGGAGCAGCCATAGAATCATACACTGCAGAAAAAGGCCCTTTGGCCTATTGACTGTGTCCTGTTAAGGGCATATGGGATGGCTGAATCTATCTTCTGTCTGGGGCTAAGGTAGTGCCCATTCTCCAGCATTTCTTCCTTGGCTAACTGCAGAGATATGCCAGTTAATATGCTCAACAGAATATACGCCTGAGTCCAATCTCAGTAAAGTACCCACTGAGGAGTCAATGTCTGGGATACAGGAGACGAATTGCCGGTGTATCCTCTGAGGGATCTGTCGCTTATTCCTCAGAGGAGCAGATGTCTGGAGGCGCTGGTCTCTTGTGGGTGATATCTGTGTGGATGCTGTTGATGTCTGCATAATGCAAGAGGGGTAGAAACTTGAGCATCTTAAAAATAAGTTCATGATGGTGCTAATGGGAGGGCAGTACTGCACAATACTGTGAATCTTACAGTATGTGGAGGTCTCAGCGTCTTCCCTTGAGAGGTCATGACCCTCTCCTGTGAGCACAAGGGTTTTCTCCTCATACTAGAAGTGTTGTGTGTATACCATCCACTTCCACACTACGCAGTTCATTGTTAAGAGCCAGCTTGGGGTGAAGCTCATCACTTTAGAGCATTAGTGGAAGTGGATTGACCGGAGAAACTTCATTTGGAACTTGGCCTGTGCCATGGATATCCAAATTCAGTCTAAAATGTGGCACTCACATTTGCTGCATTCATCAGCCAACATTCAGCACTGAATAATTTCGAACAGAGTGCCCCTTAGTCATTTTGATTATGTACCTGGAGAGATCCAACAGCTCGCCATCAAACAAAATGACTACTCCCTTCAAGTGAAGATCAAAGCCAGCCCTCAATAATGGCTTGGCCATATAGCCAACCATTTCTTTTAGAAAGGAGGAAAAAACAGAAATACAGCTTCAGGATGAAGATTGACGTGTTGTCATGGCTGCACGATAGGAAATGGTGCAGCTAATGTGCATGCAGTAAGTTTCCACAAGCAGTAATAATGATTGGATAATCCACTTAAGAAATCTTGGCTGAGCAATGAATATTGACCAGGACACTGGGCAGAAGATCAAACATGATTGGACCAAAATTGTACCAAAAGGTGGAGCAGAACTTGAAGGGTTGAATGACATGGAATAGTTAGGTGGTTGTTTTTGACCAGCACAGGCACAATGGGCCAAAGGGCCTTTTTCAACATTGTAGCCCTCTCTGACTATGACATACACCTGCTCTTACTAGCATATTTTTATTGATTTGATTTGATTTGATTTTTGTAGACAAATGCACCTACATACAGTGAAAAGCTTTGTTTGTGAGCAGTACAGGCAGATCATAGCTAGCAAGGACGTAAAGAGCAGAGGGTGCTTAGACAGAGTGAGGCATACATGTTACATTGTACAGGAGGTGCGCGAAGCAAGATCAATATTATTTGAAGTTAGAGAGTCCATTCATCAGTCTAATAACGGCAGGGAAGTGGCTGTTCCTGAACCTGTTGGTGCATAAGTTCAAGCTTCTGTATCTTTTATCTGATGGAAGAGATTGTAGGAGAGCATTACCAGGGTGGGAGGCGTCTTGGATGATAGTCGCAGCCTTTCTGTGACAATAAGAAGTGTAAATGGAGTCCCTCGATGGGAGGTTCGCTTTCATGATAGTCTGGGCTGTGCACACAACCTTCTGTATTTTCTTATGGTTCTGTGCAGAGCAATTGTTGTACAAGGTCGCTATGCTCTCAGATAGTCTGTTTTCTATGGTGCATCTGTAAAAGTTGATGAGGGTCCTTATGGACATACTTAATTTCTCAGCCACCTGAGAAAGACAAGGTGGTGTTGTACTTTCTTGACCATCGTATCCAGGCGATAAATCCCATGAAAGCAGCATTCGAGAAGGTGCAATAAAAATTTATGATAATGATTCTAGGAATGGGAGATTTCAGATCGATTGACAGACTGGCGAAGCTGAGTTTGGTCTGTTTAGAGAAAAGAAGATGAAAAGGAGATTTGATAATGACTGCAAAATTATGAGGTGCCTGGACCATCTAGATAGGGAGATACTCACACTTTTTGTGGATAGGTCCAGAATCAGAAGACATTGATTTCAGATGACTCTGAAAAGAAACAGAGTCAATATAAAGTCTACCTAGTCTCTGGAGATATGGAGTCTATTTCACACAGTGAGTGTTTAGGATCTGGAATAAACTATCAGGGATTGTAATGGAGGAAGATTCAAACATGATTTTCAAAAGGGAATCAGATAATTACCCAAAAAGAGAAAAGAAAATGTTGCTGTAGGGAAAATGCAGTAGAGCGGATCTGGTTGAGTAGCTCTTTCAAGAGATGCAAGACAGTGGGTCAAAGGACCTCCTTCCGTGCAGAAGCTATTCCATAACACATAAGTACACCGGTTTTCTGATGAAGGGTCTAGGCCCGAAACGTCAAGTTTTCCTGCTCCTATGATGCTGCTTGACCTGCTGTGTTCATCCAGCCCCATGCTTGTTATCTCAGTATACCTCACTTCTCTTCTTCAAAATAGTGTCATTGGGTCCTGACAGGGCAGGTAGAGTGTTGGTTTCACTGCACTGGGATATCAACTGAGACTCAGTGATCAAACGTCTAAACCAAAGTGCCACACAATGAGCCCTCTGAGCACATTTAGGTTCCTACATGCAGGGCTTGGTTAGCTCAGTTGTGGACAACTGGTTGGTGCTGCTGTGTGCTATGAATAGCATGGGTTCAGTTCTAGCACGGGCTGAGGTTGTTATGAAGGGCCTTCAAACTCTGTGTCTCCCCTCAACTGACACATCATGACCCTCAGATAAAAACCACCACCAGCTGTCTCTTTCTAATGAAAGAACAGCCCTATGCTCTGGCAATTTAGCTTTCTTTCCCCAGTGTCAGTTTTTATACCATGTATGTTCCTGGACTTTGTACCATGAGTGTCACAGATGGCTTGTATTTCTCAGTCAATACAGTTGGAGCTGGAGGAACACAATAGGTCAGGTAGCTCAGAGGAGCAGGAAAGTTGACGTTTCGGGCAAACTTGAAACGTCGACTTTCCTGCTCCTCTGATGCTGCCTGACCTGCTGTGTTCCTCCAGCTCCATACTGTATTGATTCTGACTCCAGCATCTGCAGTTCTTGCTATCTCCATGTATTTCTCAGATTCTTCTCCTCTTCAGGACCACGTTTTGTTTTTCAAGTTCAAACCAAGAACTAAGATCAAAGCTACCTGGAAAAAAAGCTTTTATTTTTTGCAATTTTTTGACATTTAATTTCCCTTTTCGTATCATTCTGTAAGTGGCAGCACACAATCCATGTCCCTCTCAATTGATAATATTCATTTGATTTCTCTCTGTGTCTCATGATGCACTAAGCCCCACTCCAGGAACACATGATAAAATGGCTGCAAATACACATGAACTTCGAAGTGATTTATTGCACTTTTCAAACTGGCTGTCAGAGTGCTTACACTCTAGCCAGATCTTTCTTTAATCTTAAAAAAACTGAAGCAAAATCCTGCAAACCTTGTAATTCTTAAACAGAGATAGAAGATGCCAGATAATATTCTGCAAAAGTTAGGTAGCATTTATGGAGGGAGAGAACATTATTGGAATCAATTATTAAGGTCAGAAGTCACAAAACACCTGGTTATAGTCCAGATTATTGGACTATAAACTGGTGTCGTGTGACTTCTGACTGTGTCCATCCCAATCCAACACCGGCACCTCCATATCATGAATCAATTATGAAGGAAGAGCTAGCTTGGCTTCATGAAAGGAAAATCGTGTCAGAATAATTTATTTTTGATTGAAGTTTTAATCAAAATGGATAGAGGGGAACCAGGGTATGTGTTGTATTTGGACTTCCAGAAGGCATTCTCAAGATGAGACAAGAGTCCATGGTTTTGGACAAAGTATATCGGCATAAGTAGAGAATTGGCTAATGAGCAGAAAACAGTGAATGGGGATAAGGGCCTCAATTTCGTGTCAGTGACCTGTGACCAGTGCGGTTGCTTAGGGAATAGTGCTGGGTCTACAACTGCTTACAATATATATTAATGACTTGGAGGAAGGAGCGAATGTACTATAGCCAAATTTGCAGACACTCAAAAAGAGGTGGAAAGGCAGGTTGCAAGAGAGATTAAAACAATTTACAGAGAGATATTGTTAGGTTCAGTAAGTGGACAAAAAGTTGTCCAATGGAGTATAGTGTGGGAAAATGTGGATTTGATTTTCTTTTAACTTGATTTGATTTATTATCATCACACGTACCTAGGTACAGTGAAAACCTTTGTTTTGTTTGCAGTACAGGCAGATCATACCATACAAAGTGCATTCGGGTAATAGAACAGAGTGAAGAATACAATGTTACAGCTGCAGAAAGTGTATACAAAGACCGAGGTCAACATTAAATTTGTTCATTTTGGAAAGGAGAACAAAAGGACAGGCTATTATTTTGATTGAGGAAAGTTGCAGAAAGCTGTGACACAAAGGAACTTGGGAATATGTGTGTATGAAACTCAGAAAGCTAGCACACAAATGCAGCAGATAATCAGGAAGGCTAATAGAATGATGATTCTTATTTCAAAGGAGTTGGAGTATAAGAAAAAGTAAGTCTTACTGCAACTGTACAAGGTGCTTGTGTGAAACCATACCTTGAGCTCTGTGAGCAGTTTTGGGCCCCTTATTTAAGGAAACATATCATTTCATTGGAAGCAATTCAGAGGACGTACAGGACGTACAGAGATTGTTTTCTGTGCAAAGGCTAAACAGGTTGGGACTCCACTCACTGGAGTTTAGAAAAATGAGAGGTGGTCTCACTGAAACATGTAAGATTCTTAAAGTACTTGACAGGGTAAATGCTGAGAGGAAGTACACTCCTCATGGAAGAGTCTAAAACCAGAGGGTGCAGTCTCAGAATAGAGGGTTGCCAATTTAAGACTGAGATAAGGTGGTTTCTCTTCTTTCAGATGGTTGTGACTCTTTGGATCTCCTTGTAACAGAGAGCTATAAGGGCCCAGTCCTTGTGTACACTTAAGGCTGAGATAGATTCTTGATTGGTAGGGTTATTGGGAAACATATGAAAGTGGATATGAGGAATGTTGGATCAGCCATGATCCAATGCAAGGCCCTACACAAGGACTCGGCCCTCACAGCTCTCTGAGCCAAGGAGTTTCAAAGCCTCACAACCCCATGAGAGAAGGAATTCCTCCTCATCACAGTCTTAAATTGGCACCCCTTTATTGTGAGGTGCTGCACAGGAGGCTGCTGAGTAAGATAAGGGCCCATGGTGTAAGAGGCGAGGTGCTAGCATGGATAGAAGACTGGCTGTCTGGCATAGTGCAGAGAGTGGGGATAAAGGGTCTTTCTCAGGATGGCAGCCGGTGACAAGTGGTGTTCTGCACGGGTCAGTGTTGGGACCACACATTTTCACTTTATATATTAATGATCTGTTAATGAAGTAACTGTGGGCATTCTGGCTAAGTTTGCAGACAATTCAAAGATAGGTGGAGGGACAGGTAGTATTGAGGAGATGGGGAGGCTGCAGAAGGATTTGGCAGGTTAGGAAAGTGAGCAAAGAAGTGGCAGATTGAGTACAACGTGGGAAAGTGATGTCATGCACTTTGGTAAGAAGAATAGAAGCATGGACTATTTTTAAATGGGGAGAAAATTCAGAAGTCTGAAGTGCAAACAATCTTGGGAGTTTTAGTCCAGGATTCTCTCAAGGTAAACTTGCAGGTTGAGTCAGTAATCAGGAAGGAAAATGAAACTTTGGCATTTATTTTGAGTGGACTTAATATAAAAGCAGGGATGTACTTCTGAGGCTCAATAAAGCTCTGCTCAGGCCACATTTGGAGTATTGCGCAGTTTTTGGCCCCATATCTCAGGAAAAGTGTACTGGCCCTGGAGCAGAGATAAAAGGTACTGCAGATGCTGGAGAATCCAAGATAACAAGCATGGGGCTGGATGAACACAGCAGGTCAAGGAGCATCATAGGAGCAGGAAAACTTGACGTTTCGGGCCTAGACCCTTCATCAGAAATGGAGCAGGCTCAGAGGAGGTTCACGAGAATGGTCCCAGAAATGAAAAGCTTAACATATGAGGAACGTTTGAGGACTGTGGGTCTATACTCGATGGAGTTCAGAAGGATGAGGGCAGATCTAATTGAAACTTACAGAATACTGAATGGCCTGGACAGAGTGGATGTTGGGAAGATGTTTTCATTTGAAGGAGAGAACAGGGCCCGAGAGCACAGCTTTAGAGTAAAAGGAAGACCTTTTAGAACGGAGATAAGGAGAAACTTCTTCAGCCAGAGATTGGTGAATCTATGGAATTCCCGACCACAGAAGGCTGTAGAGGCCAGGTCACTGAGTACATTTAAGACAGAGATAGATAGGTTCTTGATTATTAAGGCGATCAAGGATTATGGGGAGAAAGCAGGAGAATGGGGTTGAGAAACTTATCAGTCATGATTGAATGGTGGAGCAGACTCAATGGATGAATGGCCTAATTTCTGCTGCTGTGTCTTATGGTCTTATGGTCTAATAAATGGCAGAGCAGGCTCAAGGGGCAGAACAGCCTCCTCCTGTTTCTATTTTTTATAGACTTACAGTCAAACACTGTCTCTTGGACAGAGGCTAACTGACCTGTTGGATGTTTGTCAATACATTCTGTTTCTGTATTTCTTAAGCTCTATTCACCAAAACATTATGAATTAAATTGTGGACCTTTCTCTTCATAGAGCTGTGGAGGGTCAACTTCTTGAGCAGTGGGCCATTCTCCTTGTAGGGTGAGGATTTGTGTCATCACCCTATCTTTGAGATTGATAACCTCAGCCACCTAGGCAGCTTCCATGTTTGTACCTTGGGTCCCTCTCATCCTTCAGTAACCCTTTCCTTTGTGTCATGATATCACCTCAGTTTTGCTGATGTTTCATGTTACCTTGCCTTCCCAAATTACTCTTTCCCTGGATCAGTTTTTGATGATAGCCTTGCGTAAGGCTTCAGTGTTGCCAGAGCTTTGTTCTCTCAGTGTTGTCCACAATTTCTATTCTTCTTTTGTCTGCCACATGTTCCAGTATTTATGAGCTAATAAAAATGAAATCAATTCAGTTGGGAAACAAATCTGAAACTTCCAGTAATGGCAGGGTTTCAAGTCATGGTAATGAGATTTCTCTCAATAGTTTTTGAAATATATTCTTAGCATTAGGACCTGCTGATACAGTTTGCACTTTACATGTTATAGGGAAGCAGCCATTTCTGAAATGGTGGATGAAAGTTGGTGACAAATGGTGTCAAGTGGTGACAAGACAAGTGGTGTCTTGTATCTCTGGTACCGCTCTCAAGTTTAGAGCACTGATTCTTGTTCATTATAGTTTCACATAACAGAATCATGGAATTATAAACTTCCGAAGAGGCCTTTCGACCCATCAAGCCTGCACTGCCAAAAATGTACTACCACCCAACACTTGTCCCACCTTCCTGCACTAGCCCCATAGCCTTGAATGTTATGACACTTCAAGTGCCCATCAAGTACTTTTTAAAGGTTCTGAGGTTTGCTGCCTCAACCACACCCCCAGGCAATGCATTCCAGACCACTCTCATCCTCTGGGTCAAATTGTCTTTCTGCAAACCCCCTCGAAACCTCCTGCTTTTCCATTTAAAATATTCACCTTTGTTATTGAGCCTTTGACTAATGGGGACAACTACTTTTTTACAACTCTCTGTGGTCTTGTGCTATCTTGGGAAGACCAGTTGCCACACCAAGCTGTAATGCATTCACATAGGAAGCTTTCTATGATGCATTTATAAAAATTGGTAAGAGTCCTTGTGGGTATGCCGGATTTCCTCAGCCTCCTGCGGAAGTTAAGGAATTTTTGTACTTTCTTGACTGTCATGTTGATGTGGGTGGAGCAGGATAAATTGTTGGTGATCCTTACTCCCAGGATTGTGACGGTCTCGACCACATCCATCTCAGCACCATTGATACAGACAGGGATGTGCCCTTCTCTCTGCTTCCTGAAGTCAATGATCAGCTCCTTCATTTTGCTGATGCTGATGGAGAGGCTGTTGTCTTTACACCATTCCACTAAGCACTCAATCTCTTTCTTCTATTCTGGCTCGTCATTGGTTGAAATCGGACCGACAACGGTGCTGCTGTCACCATGCAGGTAGATACCAAGTGAGTAATGTTTTGAGGAGAAGTGAACATTCCTGATCCAGTTTGTGAGCTGGATGCAATGTTCCTGCTTGAGCCTTTCAATACTAATGCCCTATAATGCAAGTCTGAACTTCCATAGTGTCCTGCCAGTGTACAGCATGTGGGCCAGAATGAGCATGATGGGTTGGCAGATGTCAATGATGGAAGTGCGTGCATGTCTGTCCATCCGTGGTTTGACTGCAGGCAACACAGAGGTCATTTAGAGTTGAGTCATCATGTATGCACTCTGGCTTCCTTGTCAAATTTTCCCATTGCCGAGCTTGTTCGGCAAGATTGATAAGATGGGAGGCTGAATATTAATGAAGGGTGCTGTGGCATTAACAAGGTGTTCAACAAGAGTTGACCTCTGTCAACTGGCATCTCACCGCTGCCCAGTGAGAAACTTGCCTCACTGCCTGTTAAAAGTATAAAAGGTGAAGTGAGGTGACCTCAACATCAAGATGGGCATCACTGCAGATGTTGCCTGATTCTGCCCCCCATCTCACCATAACCACGTAACTCAGATCCTTTCCTATCAACCAACCAAGTTGTACCTACAACAGGTGTCCGCCTAACACCACCATTCTGCCTCCCTGCCTCCCCCCTCCCCCCCTCTTTTATCTGCAGCTCCACCCACCCCACATCCAGTCCTGAAGAAGGGTAATACCCGAAACATTGACTGCTCCTTTCCTCCAGATGCTGCCTGGCCTGCTGTGTTACTGCAGCCTCCTATTTGTCTACCTTGGATTCCAGCATCTACTTTTGTTTTTGTCTCTTATCAGATACTGCCCTAAGAGACTAAAACTCTATAAAATAGATCACACTCTTTTCTCCAACCAGTCAAATGTGTATTCTGAATAAAGCATGATAGTACATTTTCTAGTCACTTAGATGAGAGATAATTCAAAATCATAAGGTATTAACTGACCTCATGAAAGGCATTAGATTAAGCCACAGTTAGAGTACTGCACAGATCTCTGAGCACCGCATGCAGAGTATCAGGACTCAGTGAAATGCGCAGTGCAGATTCACTAAAATAATTCCACTATTCTCAATTCAGATAATGAATTTGTAAAGAAAACATTATATTTAAGATATTCAGCAACATTTGAGATTCCTCAGATCTTGTAGCAGTCCATGTTGAAATGTAACAAGACCTGGATCAAATCCAGGGTTTGGGCTAAAAAGTGGCAACTAACATTCACGCCACACCACTGCCAGGCAATGACCATCTCCAATAAAGAGACGATCTAACTACTGGCCCTTGACATTCAATGGTGTTACCATCAGTCAAGCCCCCACTGTCAACATCCTGGAGCTTACCGTGGACCAGATAGTCAAGTGGACTAGCAATATACACACAATGCCTACAGTTGCAGGGCAGAAACTAAGAATATTGCAATGGGTAACTCACTTCCTGCCTCCCCATCTACAAGTCAGGAGTGTGATGGAATACTCCCCACTTGACTGGATGGGTGCAGCTCCAACAGCACTCAAAAAGCTTGACACCATCCAGGATAAAGCAGTCCACTTGATTGGTACCATATCCACAAATATCTATTCTCTCCATCATTGTCACAGCAGTGCTATCTAAAAAATTCACAGCAGAAATTCACCTTAGACTGCAACTTCAAACCCATGACCACTACCATCGAGATGGATAATGGCAGCAGATACAACATTATCCAAATGGGAACACCACCACCTACAAGTTGCTTCCAAATCACTCACCATTGGCTTGGAAATATGTCACAGTTCCTACACTGTTGCTGGGTGAAAGTCCTGGAATTCCCTTCTTAACAGTATTGTGGGTCTACCTATAGCATATGGACTTTAGAAGGCAGCTCAGCACCACCATATTGTCAAGGGCAGCTGGGAAGGGTAATAAAAGCTGGCCAGCAAGCAATGCCCACATTCCACTAGTAAATACAAAAAGAAATTTCTTCATATCAAGTTCAGGTTCCATTCTAACCTCCACAGTCTAAAACTTAAGCCTGAAACCCTGCACATTGATAACTATAATTACAGCCCACATGCAAAGATGCATTGGATTCAGAAACAGAACAACACGCTGGGTTGAGAGGGTATGGACAGCTCTGTATAGAAACACATGTTAATTATTTATAGAGGCAGAAAACTGCAACTGCAGAGGGAGAGCTCAGGTCCGTACATAAAAGTCAGGAAGGAGAATCCTCATGATAGACTCAGCTAGTGTAGGAATTGAACCCTCACTGACTGTACCATTGACATACAGTACAAACCAGCTGTCCAGCCAAATGAGCTAAACCAACCCCCAACTCACATAGATGCAGAGACTTCTTGTTCACAGATACAGGGATAGAATCCTGTTAAATATAGAGTCAAGAACTCAACCTCTATAAGAAAAGAGAGACAAGTTAGGCTGAGTGGCCTTTAGCTGTGCTGTCAGCCTCGGAAACAGCAGGCTCATTTACCATGGTGTGTTTTGTTTGATCTCGGCCAGATGCAAACATTTGCCATGGGTCAGTCGTTGACAGATGTGCCAGTGGTGACCTGCAGCCAGCCTATTTCAGTAACGTGTCAGACACATACTGCCACGACCCGGGATCAAGCTCCTTCCTCAGTAAGACAAGTCAGTTTCTGTGAAGTATTAAAATCAAAGTAGCATTTGATGGACAGAAACAAAATAAGCAAAATAAGCCATGCGGGAAGCAGAAAAGAGTTTGTTTGCCATTGAATAAGGTCTTGAGGGCTCCAGAGACACTTGAGCTTGGTATTATTCTTTTATCATTTATGGCTGGGTCATCACCAACATCCACCACTGAATTCTAGGAGGCTCTGAAATAAAAAGCTTTCTTTCTGCCACTTAAATAGAGCTGACAGACCCACAAGCCACAAATTTGTAATTGAATTATAGACTGTCTCCTGAGTGGGAATCAAATTCCTTAATTGTCCTCCAATGCATATTCCAAATCCAACACTTGTGTGCCATTTTATAATTACACAATTCTAGCTTTCATCTAAGTTTAATTTAATTTTAATGAGGACCCAATGTGGAATGCAACTCAATACTTTATTATGCCATCGAAACTGTCTCACATCTATCCCTCAGCACAAACATGCTTATTTGAAAACTGATAAAACGCTAAACTAAAGGGCTGTTTTAACTCCTACCAATATTTATGTGGCCTGCAGTTGTGCATTTCTAAAGAATTTCTCGATTATAAACAAGAAAGAACATTATGCTTTTTTAAGTTTACCTCTGATACTGACAGAGAAAGCAAAAAAAAGACAGATGAGAGAAATCAAAGCCAGGGAAAAAGACACAAAAGGGATGCCAGTAAAGTGAATTAAAACATAAAATATGCTGGAGCTACTCAGATCTGGTGGTGCTGGCAGCATCTGTGAAGAGAAATCAGAGTTAACATTTCGGATTCAAAATGTTAACTCTGATTTCTCTTCACAGATGCTGCCAGACCTGCTGAGCTTTTCCAGTAATTTCTGTTTTTCTATCTGATTTACAGCATCCACAGTTCCTTCGGTATTTTTCAGATCTGGTAGCATCTGAACAGAGAGAAACAAATTAAAGATGTTGAGGCTGATGGCCCGTCATCAGAACTAGAAGCATTAAAAAGAATAATGTCCATTCTTGTTGTGGTCCTAAGGCAGTGCAAAAACCCTTTATAGTCAATCAAGTGCGATCACTGCTGTTCATGGGCTTTAGGACCCTGAACCAACCTTGCAATGATATTCTAGAAACTCAAAGGAACAAAAGTATTTTGGGATGCTTGCCCACAGCTCCCTGAAGGTGGCATGGCCCGTTAATAAGCTGGTACAAGGCACACAGGAAGCTTGCCTTGATCAGTCCTAGCTTCTTTTTTATTTCAAAAATATACTTTATTCATAAAGGTTATCTTTATATATATACATTGTCACAAATGCAATTCAGTTCTGTACGGTAGCATATCAAGGGAACAAACAAACATTTGAGTTTGACTCTATCCAAATAAACTGAGGACATCTCTGACACATACAAGATTACAGTTATACACATTTGAGGTACGAACTGAACGACCCCCATTTAAGTTCAGCAGGAAAACCTCAGACAGTGGTCTTTCCCCACTGTGCCCTGGTGGCAGCTGCCCCAAGCTTTAGTACATCCTTCAGCACGTAGTCCTGGACCTTGGAATATGCCAGTCTGCGACTGACAGTTAGGGTTAACTCCTTGTTCTGGAAGACGAATAAGTTCTGGGCAGACCAAAGAGTGTCTTTCACCGAGTTGATAGTCCTCCAGGCCTATGTTTGTCTTGGTGTGCGCCCTGAGGCACAGAACCTAGAGCACAAAGCCCTGCATCACAGAAATGCTCCGTACGAACTTCCACAAAAATCATTTAATCTGTCTCCAGATTTCCCTTTGCAAAGGAACATTCCAGAAAGAGATGTGTGACAATCTCAACCCCATCGCAGCTGCTTCAAGGGCATACATGAAGGATCTCTCACCAACAGCCAAGCGATGTCTTGGTGCTTGATGGGAAGTTCTGCTGATGAGTCTGACTTTGACAGTCTGCTCAGGGAACCACGCAACTACACCCACCTTCCCCTTTTCCTTCAGGGTCTCAAGGACGCTACATGTTGACCACTTCCTGATAGACCTGTGGTGAACAGCACTTTTCTTTGCAGAACCGTTATACAGAACAGTCCAACTACGTGAAGCGTTCTGCGGCAGCGAGGCCAGTCCCATCCTTCACAATACAGGTAGAACCTCAGTATGTAGTGAAGCTTGGTGTTTGCATACTGAGGATCTACGTACAGCTTGATGCAGCCATGCACAAAGATGGCCATCAGGATAAGTGTGGTGTTTGTTATGTCCTTCCCCCACTTACCCAGAGTTTTGTACATGGAGCCCTGAAGACATGGTCCATCTTAGACCTCCAGATGAATTTAAATATGGCTCAGGTGACTGCAATGGCGCGGGTTCGTGGAATGGGCCAGACCTGCACCACGTACGACAACAGAGAGAGTGCCTCATGCCTGATGACCAGGCTTTTACCCACAATGGTGGCAGTGCTCCTAAAAATCAGTTTCTGCTTCACCTTGGCAATGAGCTCCTCTCAAGATTTTGTTCATGCCCTGACCTCTCTGAACCATATTCCCAGCATCTACAGGTAATCTGTCCGAACGATGAAGGGGATAAAGGATTGGTAGGCCCAGTTCCCAAAAAAATGGGCTCAAAATTGATTCAATTTACCTTGGCTCATGGTCAAACTGGTCACAGGTACTCGTGAATCTGCGCACTGACAGTGGATCCGAGGCCATGTTGGAGCAACAGCAAGAGTATGGTGTGCAGTTCTGATCACCGCACGATCAGAAGGATGTGATTGTGCTGGAGGAGGTTCAGAATTGACTCACAAGGATGTTGCCTGGCATGTCAGCTATGAAAAGAAGTTGGATTAGCTTGTTTAACAAGGTGTGGAGGTGGATGAACACAGCAGGCCAAGT
>JAHRHZ010000266.1:7655569-7685262 GCA_024137785.1 Ginglymostoma cirratum | reverse complement strand
ATCAGAAAATCTGATTTTCTGATGAAGGGTTTAGGCCCGAAACGTCAAGTTTTCCTGCTCCTATGATGCTGCTTGACCTGCTGTGTTCATCCAGCCCCATGCTTGTTATCTCGGATTCTCCAGCATCTGCAGTACCTTTTATCTCCCCACTTTGCTGCACTTGGCCCAAAGCATTAATATTTCAAGTACACATTAAAATACTTTTTAAAGGTTGAGAGGTTTCCCACCTCAACTACCCTCCATTGCAACACACCCCCTCCATCACCAAATCACAGTGGCAGCAATGTACAAGATGCACAGCAGCAATTTGACATGAGCTCCATCACCAGCTCCTTCCAGAGCCTCTACCTTGACTGCCTAGGAGGCACAGAGCAGGGGGAATGTGGGAATAATGCCCACAGAAGGTCCCTTCCAAGTCACAGACCATCCGGATTTGGAACCACATTGCCATTCCTTCACGAGCACAGCGTGAAAGTCCTCGAACTGTCCACCTAACAGCACTGTGGGCTATGTGTGCACTCCAAGGGCTGCAGCAGTTCAAGAAAAAAGGCTTTCCACCTTGACTGCGATGCCCACATCCCATGAATGAACAATGATAAGATCTGGGATGAAATTTGCCTTTGGCTGTGATGTGGAACAGATGGCGATGAATCTGTAGCCTGTTTTACAATAGAAAAGAAAGTGAGAATATGAAACAGCCTGCCAAAACGCTTTTGCGTTTTCATCCCCCATTATTTGGTGTTTGTAGCACCTCAGCTGCGTGAACACTGCTGCATTGTTTGACTGTATAACAATATGGATGGCTCTTCTAAAGCTTTTCACTCTCTGCGAAGCATATTAAGATGTCCTGACAATCCAAAGTATCTTATGAATCCACAGTTGCTGGAGTTCTAAAATGTCCTTGTGCTTCCATCAGTGTAAAAATGCTACAATGGGATGTAGACTTCCAATCCTTCCTGTTTACACAGGAATGAACCATTTTTGGGAAGGTACCGTTAGACCATCAGATAAAACAGCAGTCAGCCATTCAGTCCACTGAGTCTACACCAGTATTCAATAAGATCATGCTGAACAGATAATCCTCATCTCTACTTTTTCTTTCTCCCTGTAATCCGAAATCCCCTTGCTGATCAAAAATCTGCATATCTCAGCCTTGAATATACTAATGACCCAGTCCCTATAGCCATCTCTAGTAAAGAATTCCACTGATACAAAACCTTCTGAGAGATGAAATTCCTCATCATCTCTGTTCCAAATGTCTGACCCCTTATTCTGAGATTATTCCTTCTGGTCCTTGGCTCTCCCATGAGAAGAAGCAGGTATTGGTGAGACAGTGTGTAGGGTCCTGTATACAGTTTTGGTACACTTGCTTGAGGAAGGATGCAATTGCATTGAGGACAGTTCTAAGATTATTCACTAGATTAATTCCACAGATGTCTTATGAGGAGAGATTGAGAAGTTTAGGCCTATGCTCACTGAAGTTTAAATAAAGAGACGAATGGCAAATGAACTTTAATTTAGATAAATGTGATGCACTGAATTTTGGAAAGGCAAATCTGGACAGGACTTATACACTTAATAGTAAAGTCTAGGGGAGTCTTGTCAAACAAAGAGACCTTGGAGTGCAGGTTCATAGTTTCTTGAAAGTGGAGTCGCTGGTAGACAGGTTAGTCAAGAATGCGTTTAGTATGTTTGCCTTTATTGGTCATTGCCTTGAGTATAGGCGTTGGGAGGTCATGTTGCTGCTGTGCAGGACATTGGTTAGACCACTTTTAGAATGCTGCGTTCAGTTATGGTCTCCCTGCTATAGGAAAGATTTTGTAAAACTTGAAAGGACTCAGAAAACCTTAATAAGGATGTTGCCAGGGTTGGAGGGGTTGAGTTAAAGGGAGAGTCTGAATAGGTTGGGGTTATTTTCCCTAGAGCATCAGAGGATGAGGGATGACCTCATCAAAGTTTATAAAATCCTGAGGGGCATGGATAGTATAAGTAGCTAAAGTCTTTTTCCCAGAGTAGGGAAGTCCAAAATGAGAGGGCATAGGTTTAAGATGAGAAGAGAAAGGTTTAACAGGGACCTAAGGGGCAACGTTTTCACGCAGAGAGTGGTGAAGGTATGGAATGAGCTACCAGAGGATGTGGTGGAGGCTGGTACAATTACATTTAAAAGACACCTGGGTGGGTATATGAGTAGGAAGAATTTAAAGAAATATGGCCAAATGCTTGCAAATGGGTCTAGATCAGTTTAGGATATCTGGTCGGCATGGACGAGTTGAACCGAAGGGTTTATTTCTGTGCTGTATAACTCTATAACTGTATGACTCTATCTAATTGAGGCACATAAGATCATATGGGGTGGCACATTGGCTCAGTCGTTAGCACAGCTATATCACAGTGCTAGGGACTTGGGTTTGATTCCACCCTCAGGTGAATGTCTGTGTGGAATTTGAACATTCTCCCTGTGACTGCATGTGTTTCCTTCGGGTGCTCTGGTTTCCTCCCACAGTCCAAAGATGTTCAGGCTAGGTGGATTAGCCATGCTAAATTGCCCGTAGTGTTCAGGGATGTATAGATTTGGAGGGTTACAGGAGGTTAGGTCTGGGTGGGATGCTCTGAGCGTCAGTGTGGACTTGGTGGGCTGAGGGGCCTGTTTCCACACTGTTGGGATTCTTTGATAAGATGCTTAAGGCAATTGACAAAGTAAACATCAAGCAAATGTTTCCAATTGTGAGTGCAATCTAGATTGAGAGGTTATACTTTTAGGCTAAGGGGGTAACATATTTAAAAGAGAAATGAGGAGGAATTTTATCTTGCAATGATTTGTGAATCTGTGGAATTCACTACTGCAGAGTGGATGCTGGGACATTAAGTAAATGTAATGCAGCAAGAGACAGGCTTTTAATTAATAATGCATTAAAGGATTATGGGGAGTGGGCAGGAACGTGGAGTTGTGGATGAGATGAGATCAGCCATAATGATATTAACTGGTGGAGCAGACTCAAAGGGCTGAATTGTCTACTCCTGCTCCTAGTTCTTTTGTTCTTATAGTTCACTGATGTTCTTTAGGGAAGGAAATCTGCTGCCCTTACCTGGTTTGGCATACCCCTACCTGTTTGTCTCTTAACTGTCCTCTGAAGTGACCTGCTAGGCCACTCACGCACCCAAAGAACAATGTGAGACATGTAACAAATAACCAGTGATGCCATTATCAGTGATGTTCTATGTTCTATTGTCACATGAAAGAATATAAATTATTAATATCATCCTGTTTGAAAATCACTTTTATTTCCCCACTTCACGGGATTGCCTCATTCTAATTTATTCAGAATAAATAAAACAATTTATAGCTCACGTTTATAACTTATTGGATTACAATGTAAAAGAATGGTTACCTTTCTCACCTGTGAGCCCAAATAGTCAGTGTCTTGCCCGATTAAAAAATGTTAGACGCTCATGTCCCTTTTAATTATTATTATTTATTGAATTTATTTTGAACTTGAGAGCTAATAAAATCAATTGCTCAAAGCCAGATCTCCCTGTTAAAGACCAGAGTCTGACATATTACCAGTGATGAATGTTTCTTTCCATAAAGTCAGTCCCATTATTTCCAGATAATATACTCAGCAGGCGAGAGATAGACAGAACAATATTAGGCATTGGAAAGGAGGATTATCCAGCTGCTCAGGAGCCTCAGTGTAACAATGCCACAGATTATATTAATGCGTAAGATGTGTAAATGTGACATTTCCTTTGCTATGAATTGCTGTCAGTTTGGGTCTCAGCACTGACACTTTGTTAACGATGTACTTAATGCCTAATACCAGAGAAAACTGTGGTTTAATCTGCTTGATTTGTCCATGAGATTACAAAAGCTTTGAGATGTATCTGCCAGAAGTAATGGGAGAAGGGATGGATAAATTCCCTGTCACTGATATCTGGTGGTCTTTCATCCACTGAGACATTTTCTATCTTGTCAGTGGAGAAAATAATTCAGAAAAGTGGACATTTCCTTTCATCGGCTGACGGCTCATTCAGACGTCAGCATGTGAAATGGTGGGTACTGGCCTGTATCCCATGATAACGTTCAGGCCAGGTCAAAGACTGTATTTCTACAGAAGTTGTCATGATCCTCTATCAGGCATTTCCTTAAAGCGGTCCCTGAGTTAAGAATTTCTTTCAGCTCCTCTGTAGTGTTATTTTAATTTTTTTTAAAATTTTTTTTAATTTTAAAATAACGAAACACATCATTTTATGTGGTTGGTCTTCCATACAACTATAGTTGAAAGTTACTTAGGTAATGTGTAGCACAAGAAAGGTTGTAGAAACTGCAAGTCAAATTCAGCAGCTGTGATGGCTTCTGGACTTTAATAGCTAGAGTTTGCTCATTGATGGGCCAAGCTGAACAGATCCAGGGAGTGAGTTTTTTTTAAAAACTTATTAATTTACAGGATGAGGGCAGTGCTGCCTAGGCCAGCATTTATTGCAAATCCTAATTCCCTAGAGAGCAGCTAAGACAACATTGCTGTGGGTCTGTAGTCACATGTAGGCCAGAATGGCTGTTTCCCTCCCTAAATGGCATTGACAAACAATTGACAATGGATTCATGATCATCAACTGACTCTTACTTCCCATTTTTTTGTGGAATTCAAATTCCACCATCTGCTATGTCAGGATTTGAACCCAGGGTGTCTGGATCAGTAGTCCAGCGATAATACCATTACACTATCACCTCCCCATAGTGAAAGCTCTTTTGTTTCCCTTTTGTGGCATTAAAGATTACAGTTCTTTGTGGCCTGGATTGATACATCAGGTGTTTAGCTGATTTAGAGCGATGATCTCATTGAGTAACAGAGTAGGCTAGAAGGGACAAAGATCCTACTCCTAATTCCTGTTTGCACGTTGTCCTGGATGCATCCCGCTGTTTGCCTGTTGTGAAGCATTTGCTATTTCAAAATATCTGCCACATGATGGCCACACGATGTCCTCTAAATGGCTATCCTCAGCCAGCTTGTATCCTAATCAACCAAAATGGCTGCAAATAAGACCATAAGCAGGAGTAGCAGAAGTAGGCCATTCGGCCCAATCAGTTTGCTCCACCCTTCAATGAGATCATGGCTGATCTGATAATCCTCAACTCCACTTCCTTCCCTTTTCTGTATAAGCTTTGATTCCCTGACTGATTGAAAATCTATCTGAGTCAGCCTTAACAATCTTCATAAAGAATTCCACAGACTGACAGCCTTCTGAGAGAGGAAATTCATCCTAACCATGTGACTCCTTACTCTGAGATGATGCCCTCTGGTCCTGGATTCTCCTAAAAAGGGAAACAACCTCTCCTAAGAGTGTTTCCTTCATTTTCTGATGAAGGGTCTAGGCCCGAAACATCAAGTTTTCCTGCTCCTATGATGCTGCTTGGCCTGCTGTGTTCATGCAGCCCCATGCCTTGTTATCTCGGATTCTCCAGCATCTGCAGTACCTTTTATCTCTCCTAAGAGTGTGTTGTATCTTTCAATAATCCTTCTAAATCCCAAATAATACAGGTTCATCCTACTCAACCTCTCAAGAGGAAGATTTAAAAAAGAGATGAGGAGCAATTTTTTTTTTACATAGAGTGGTTCGTGTGTGGAATGAACTTTCCAGAGGAAATGGTTGTTGCAGGTACAGTGATAATTTTTAAAAGACATTTGGATATGTACATGAATAAGAGTTGTAGGGGTATGGGCCAAGGGCAGGCAGGTGGGACTCATTTAGTTTGGGATTGTGTTCAGCATGGACTGGTTGGACCAAAGGGTCTGTTTCTGTGCTGTATGACTCAATGACTGTCCTCATAAGACTGAGCCTCCACACTGGGATCAACCTAGTGAACCTTATTTGGACTGTCTCCAAGTTGTTGTTGCAGTGAGCTGAATTAGAAATTCAGAACAAGCAGCTTGTAAGAAATTACTTCTCTATTTTGGATGAAAAGATTTGGTTCTGCATCGTCAACAAAAAAAAATTGACACTTTGAAGTGTGACAGCTTAAGTACGACAGATGCTCCCAAAGCATTTCTGCTCATGTTGAATCATGTGAACCAAAGATATATTTTCGCAGAATCAAAAGGATGAGTTGAAGAATTGAAGTTAAGAGGAGAGAATGGGGTTTAATTGGAAAAACTCCACTGAACCATTGGCTACTGAGAAAGTTTAGCTCAAATTGATTGTTGAAAGGGAGTGGGAGATGCTTTGTTATACTGTGCAAATTTCTCAGTGACAAAAACAATCATTGTTAGGGGGTAATAGTACTTGGAGCTAGAAAAATCTGCAAAAAGCAGTTTGATTTGACTCATGCATTGTGTATGAATGAACGGCATCTTTCAGACCTGACTTCTGTGCAATATCTTACAGATATAATATTGATGTGGAGGTGCTGATGTTAGACTGGGGTGGACAAGGTCCGAAGTAACATGATACCAGGTTATAGTCCAACAGGTTTATTTGATACCATAAGCTTTCGAAGTGCTGCTCCTTCGTCAGCTTATGACTTCAAATAAATACGGTCAATCATAACCTGGCATCATGTGACCTCTGACCAGGTATCACATGGCACTTTATTTTCCATCCACATGGTACAATGTCTATATCTGCTTTGCTGTATCTTCTATGCACTGACTTGTTGCAAAGGGATTTTTGCTGTGGCAATATTTTCCTCCATCTGTATTGGAGATGTACGGATCCTAATGATTTTTAAAATTTATTTATTTGTTGTGAGTTTCACTGGATGGGGCAACATTTATTGCCCATTCCACATCGCCATTAAAAAGGTAGTGATGAGCTGTGTTCTTGAACTTCTGAAGTCTTTTGAAAGACGTTGTTCTCTTCCTTGCTTTTTCCACCACTTATCTTCTTTGCTGAAGACAATGGCTTCCTCCTGAGGGGATAAATGATTGCCAGTCATCCCTGAATAACATACCCAAATAATTATTCTTCATGTGGGAAGCTAAATTCAGGTCAGACGTTGCACTTGCTTAGAAATTTTCACGCTTCAAGCAGAGTTTTACAGCCAAAGTTTCTTTTTGATGGAATAACAAATCAGACCTGTTTAACATGATTAGAAGGAAGAATGGCAGCAATGGATCTTTTAACTGGAGTTGTCCCCGATACCTTGCATTATGAATTTGGAGATGTCTGCCTTCCCAGCGATCTGCCTTCAAGAATTTCACTCCTTGTTGGCACCTAAATTAGTAACAGTGAAAATGGCTGTTAAGGCCATAAAACAACTCAGTCAGTTTCAGAGAAAACTTGGGACTGAGTCACATCTTGAAAAATTCGGCCAAGTGACTAACCAAAGACTAACTTTAAGGAGCACCTTAAAGGATGCTTCGACACATACCTTGTCTGATAAAGCACTGAAAACAGGACAATTTGAGAAAGAAAGGGCTGAATTTTACAGTAACCTTACCCCCACCCCAACTTTTGGTGCGTTTAAAGGTCAGATGGGTTTCCACTGCCTTACTCTTAGGCCTGTTGAGCTCCTGAGGTCCTTTGTTGGCCAATTAGGATATAAGGGCTTTATTCCACATCTGGCATTATTCTATATTTATCAGGCTATGTAGATAGCCCATCAGTTTTCACTATGTGGGTTACTCTCATCCAAGTAACGGGAATATCTCCTTTGATAGTTTCACTGTGATAATCATTCTTACCCCCTTCTCCTAGGATCAGACTTTCCTCCCCATAAGGGTGTGTAATCTGATCCTTTTGTTAGAAACTCACAGCCAGGTCCATCCAAAATCCTGGACTAAACTCTTGAGTCCTAATTCCATCATTCTTCATGCTTGGGATCGGGCGATGGTGAGCTCTGAGGAAGGGTCATCAGACTCAAAATGTTAGCTCTGATTTCTCTCCACAGATGCTGCCAGACTTGCTGAGCTTTTCCAGCAGCTTCTGTTTTTTTGTTTCTGATTTACAGCATCCGCAGTTCTTTCAGTTTCCATTTCGAGCTACAATAGAGTTGGGTATCTCCCTTGGGTGAGACTTGCCACCAGAACTGGGGGAAGTGCTGGGCAGGGTTGGGGGGGTGGGTGGTGTTCAGAGTTCCTACTCTGAATCTTATAAGAATGTTCTTGCTATCTTATAACTGCCAGGAATCTGGTTTCTAAGTTTGCAGGCACAAGACTGGCTTTTTTATTGAAGATGGAAGTTGGTGGGGTGGGCTGCAGGGATTATATCTTCATGAAAAATCCAGGAAAACCTTATGGTATTTGACTCAGCTGAATATTACTGCATCAGCCCTAGCCCCCTAGGTTGTGGTGAACTGAGGAAAGGTTTCAAATCTTTTGTAACATTAATTCTGAGAAGTGATCCTAATGTACTGATGATGAAGGCTGTCATGTATCTCGACAAACAGGTCAGAAATGAAAATTGCTTAGCTCTAGTGCTTTCTTGTTGCTTGCAGGCAGATGCCTCATTGATCTCATTTGATTGTGTAATCCTAATGTTTTATAAGTGGAACTTTTCAACATTGGCAGGGGCCTCAATGTTATCTGCACTGAATTGATTGCCTGCTCGTCATATGGGTTTCTTTATGAACATGGGTCAGACATCAACAATCTGATCTTCAAATCAGAATATTGGTCAGATCAGAGTGGGAATATGTTGTTGAAATGGGCAGAAGGCCAGGTCTCCTGCTTGGTTTTAACAGCACCATGTCCTGGCTCTGTACTCAATGGAGGTTTGAAGGATGAAAGAGAATTTTGTTAAAACTTACAGAATACAGAGAGGCCTGGATAGATTGGACATAAAGAAGACCTTTCCACTATTAGGAGAGACTCAGAGTGATGGGACAACCCTATAGAACTGAGATGAGGAGGAATTTCTTCAGCCGGAGGGTGGTGAGTCTGTGGAACTCATTGCCACGGAAGGCTGTGGAGGCCAAGTCATTGACTGTATTTAAGACAGAGATAAATAAGTTCTTGATTAGTAAAGAGATCAAAGGTTACAGGGAGAAAGCAGGAGAATGGAGTTGAAAAACATATCAGACATGATAGTATGGTGGGGCAGACTCAATGGACCAAATGGCCTAATTCTGCTTAATATCTTAGGGTCTTCTGCATCCACTGTTCCTTGTACTCACCAGTGGCCACCCAACAGGGGATGTTGGAGGGGAGCTAGAATCAACCCTAGGGTTCCGGTTTCAAATACGCAGCATTTGGATAAGACTGTGTGACTTTTCTCTCTGGACCTTTGAAGAAAACACTTTCTTTTCTCTTCTCTCCCCAACATGGCTCATTCCAAGACCTTGGCACACAGGATGTCAGAAGCAGAAGTTGGTATCCCACCCTATTGTTGCAAAGCATACTGGTTCCCTTGCATGCCAATCAAGGGACATGAATTCAAATCCAATCTTGGCAGCTGGAGGAACGTAAATTACTCACGAAACCTGGAATTCAATTTTTTTTATTGTTGCCATGGAACACATTTTAATTTTCACAAAAAACAAAACTTCTATCTGACTCATTAATGTTTTTTAGGGAAGGAAATCTGCCACCCTTACCTGTCTGGCCCACTTGAGACTCCAGTACGAGTCCAGTTCTGGTCGCTCTGCTGTAGGAAGGACATTATTAAGCTGGAGAGGGTTCAGAAGTAATTAACCAGGATTTTGCCAGGAATAGAAGGTTTGAGTTATAAGGAGAGGTTGGAGAGGTTGGAGAGGTTGGATACGCTGGGATTATTTCCACTCGAGCGTAGTTGACTGAGTGGTGACCTTATAGAGGTTTATAAAATCATGAAGGGTATAGATAAGGTGAATGGCAGATGTATTTTCCCTTTTCAAGACTAGGGGGCTTATTTTTAAGGTGTGAGGAGAAAGATTTAAAAAAGACATGAGAGGCAATTTTGTTACACAGAGAGTGGTTTGTGTGTGGAATGAACTTCCAGAGAAAGCTTTGGATGTTGGTACAGTTACAACATTTAAAAGACATTTGAAATAAGTACATGATTGAGAAATATTTTGAGGGATTTGGGCCAAGTGCAGACAAGTGAGACAATTTTAGTTTGGGAATATGGTCGGCATGGGCTGGTTGGACTGAAGGGTCTGTTTTCTGTGCTGTATGACTCTATGATTATGACTATGATTATGGCTATGACCCACAGCAATGTGGCTGACTCTTAAACTGCCTTTGTGATGCCCTAAGAAGCCAATCAATTCAAGAACAATTAGAGATAGGCAACAAGAACAGAAACACACACACAACATGAAATAAAAATTAGTAAAGAAAAAAATGCGCTAGTTGAGCCTGGACTACGTTGGCACTGTCAATCGTGGAAGTAATACAGGCATTAATGGGAATTTCACAACAGATGAACTGAGACAGTGGTGAAAGTAACTACAATAGGGGTAGAAATAGGTCATACTGATGGCAGATGTATGTGATCAGAACTTCATCTTGGAATAAATAAGATACTGAGCTTGGAAGCAGTCTGCTTCAGCCTTTAGTAGTAATCTTCCATGTTGAAGATTCAAACTTCATATTGCAACAGATTGACACATCCTCTCAAAGCGGCTGTGGCAGCTGCTCACAGCTCTAGTTTAATAAATAATGTGCTGCTGCTCAGATCATGAAGCTGAAATCCATTAATAAATAGAGAAGTTCTCCCAACCAATAGCACAGGGAAGCTTACTTCCATACCTAATTCTCTACGTCAACAAATTCGACACCTAACTGGAAGAACCCATTTGAAATCAGTTCGAAACTTGACACTTCTAAGATAGACTCCCTGAACTGAAATATGCACAAGTAAACCTCTGCATCACTTGGAAGGGTAATTGGGACCTTAAAAGGGAGAGGTGAGCTAATAAAGAATTAGATCTGTGCTTTGCAGGTAGTGGACAGGCTTGGGTGGTTAGGAGATAAGTCACTTGCCACAAAATTGCTAATTTCAGACCTTTTTCTTGAGGCTACAGCAGTTGTACAGTTAACTCAGTTCAGTTCAGTTCAGTCTCTGGCCAATGGTACCCACCCACTGTGCCACTAACAGCAACCCCTGCCCCAAAGATGTTGATAGTGAGGGATTCAGCAATGGTAAGGCCATTGCATGTCAAGAGGTGATGGGGTGATTCTCTCTTGTTGGAGATGGTCACTGCATGGCATTCGTGTGGTGTGAATGTTTCATGCCACTTGTCAGCCTAACCCTGCATATTGTCCAGGTCTTGCTGCATTGGGGCATCAACTGCTTCATTACCTGAGGAGTTGTAAATGGTGCTGAATGTTGTGCAATCATTGGTGAACATCTCTACTTCTGACCTTATGATGAGGAGAAGGTCATTGATGAAGTAGCTGAAGATGGTTGGGCCTAGGACACTACCCTGAGGAACTCTTGCAGTGACGTCCTGTAGGACTGACTTCCTACACCCATGACAAATCTTCTCATGTGCCAGGTATGATAGTTCCAATTAGTGGAGAACTATTTCCCTGATTTCCATTGATATTAGTTTTCCCATGTCTCCTTGATGCCTCACTCTGTCAAATGCAGCCTTGATGTCAATTGCTGTCACATTCTCATCTCACTTCTGGAATTCAGGTCTTTTGTCCGTGTTTGAAGCAAGGCTGTAATGAGGTCAGGAACTGAGTGGCCTTGGTGGAACACAAACTCGGCATCAGTGAGCAACTTATTGTTAAACCAGTGCTGCTTGATGGCACTGTTGATGACACCTTCCATCACTTTACTGGTGATTGAGGGTAGACTGATGGGATGGCAATTAGCCGGTTTAGGTTTGTTGCGCTTTGTCCAGGACATACCTGGGCAATTTTTCATATTGTTGGATAGATGCCAGTTTTGAGGCAATACAGGAACAGCTTGGCTAGATGTGCTGCAAATTTTGGAGCACCAATCTAAAGAATTCAATTTCCACCATCCGTCGCAGTGTGGGATTCAAACTGGGGTCCACCTGGGTTTCTGGATTACCAGCCCTCGTGACAATACCACAGCACCTTGCTTGCCCTTCAGATAGTGACGAAGAGAACCCAGTGGCTTGCTTCTGGTGAACTATTAAGAGTCAACTACATTACAATGGTTCTGGAGCCATATGTTGTCTGGTCCAGTAGGCTTGGCAGCTTTCCTTCCCCAAAGGGGCATTGGTCACCTGGTTGCAGTCTTCGCCAAATCATCTCATTGTTTCATGGTCAGCTTGATTTTCAAAATGGGAGGTCCATGCCTACAGAAAATCCAGGTCCCGACATTACGCCTCACATAACGTGAATTCGAAATGTAAATAACTTCGTTGGCAAGCTCAAAACACAATTATTGGTGCCGAGGATTATCAGAAAGTGAGAGTTGCCTGCAGGGCACAAGTGACAAAGGCAGATGTCAGCCATTATGGAGCCTGCCACTACCTTGTGGAACAGACCAGTCAGCACCTCAGAGAGCCAGCAGCCTTGCTGAGTACAAGAGTGGGCTTATACAGTCACATGTTATCTGACTAGCTGTGAACTCAATGACAACTGATGGAGATTCAGTCACCATTAAAGACACTAGCTTTCAATCCAGATTTATGAATTGTATTTAAATTCCAACAGCTGCAGTGATGGGGCCTGAACCCATGTCTTTGTAGCACTGGCCTGGGATTTCAGATTAGTCATTCAGTGACATTACCACTACACCACCATCTCTCCTTCTAACGATTATAAGATGCTATTTTGGAGTGGAGAGTTGAAATAACTTTAATTTTATATTTTAATGGCACTATTTTATTCATTGTACTTTCACAGATTGTACTCATTTAGTCGTTAGCTGAAATTACAACTCAATTAAAAACTGAGATGATGTTAAATCAAAGCTATTACCTGCCTTGATGCTCAAACCTCTAGTCCCGTACACTATTATCATTTTGTATTTTAAGACACTATAGTACAGAGGGACACCTTATACCCATTGTGCCATGTCATGTCTTTCAAAGAGCTACTGAGTAAGTCACACACCCCAACTCTTTGCCCATATCCTCGGAAACTTATCTCCATTCAAATAAAGATTCAATTTGCTTTGACATGTTGTCATTGAATTGGATTTCATTACCCTTTCATGCAGTGCATCCCACATCATAACAACTTCTGCATAAAATATGAAAATTCTCTTCAACTACCCCACATTGTTTCTTTTCCCAATTATCTGCCATACCGTTACTGATAGCCTGCCAGTGCAGAGAGATTCTTCCTGTCTACTCTATCAAAATCCTTCACAATTTTGATGACTCAGGGTATATCTAGGGCTGAATCGCCAAGTGGTTCAGCATACTATTGCTGTAGCTCCTTTTTCTCACTGACCCAACACCTTGCACCATTTCATTTTCAGCTCTGGCTCAACATGCATCACTCCCACCCATACGCCTCATGGGCTTTGCAAGACTCAAGAATATGAGTCAGTCTGACATTTCAATGTGGTACTGAGGGGGTGCTGCACTGCTAGAGGGGCTGTCTATTTGGCTGAGATGTTAGGTCAAGGTCCTATCTGCTCTTTCAGATAGACATATAAGATTCCATTATGGAGTGTTTGAAATCAGGAATGCTGAAGGGGCCAAAATTGCAGCAGAACAGATTTTGGAGGATTGTGAAGATGGACAGGGAAGCTCTCTATCTCCTCATCTTTCCATGCTGTTTTCACAACATTGTAACACTGATGACACTTCAAAACTTCATGAGCTGTGAAACATTTGGGGCATCCTAATTCTGTGAATGTTGCACCTTCCAAACCCATGACTGCTTCCATCTAGAAGGACTTGGGCAGCAGATACATGGAACACCACCAGCAGAAGTTCCCCTCCAAGCTACTCACCATCCTGACTTGGAAATATATTGCTGCTCCTTCAGTGTCATTGGGTCAAAACTCTCTCTGGTGGCAGTGAAACATTTGGATCCATTTTCAGTTAGAAGTACCAAGTGGATGATCTATTTTGGCCTTGTCCAGACATCCTCATCATTACAGTTAAACGTCTTCGGCAACCAAATTAATCTACCCCATGTGATATCAAGGTCTGACTGAAGACATTTGGGTATTGCAAATGTTCAGTGCCACTCGAGTCCTGACCTCATCATATCCTTCACCAAAACATGGAAAAAAAAACTGAATTGCAGAAGAGACGGGAGAGTGACAGCCATTAGCATCAAGGCTGCATTTGACCGAGTGTGGCATCAAGGAGCCCTGTAAAACTGGAGTAATTGGGGGAAATCTTCCACTGGTTGGAGTCATACCTGGCAAATAGGAAGATGATCGTGGTTGTTGGAAGTCAATCATCTCAGCTCCAGGACTTCTCTGTAGGAGTACCTCACGGTCAATTGTGAGGTCTAATCATCTTCAGCTGCATCACCAATCATCTTCCCTCTGTCATAATGTCAGAATTGATGATGTTCACTGATGATTGCATGATGTTCAGCTCCTGAGATACTGAGGCGGTCCATGTTCAAATGTGACAAGGCTTGAAGAGCATTCAGACGTACGAATTTGACAGCTAATAACTCACCTGTCTCCTTGTTATGTTGTATCTCACAGCTCATATGCAATATACCTTTAAGTGGCATGGCAATGATATAATCACCACATTATGGCGTGCAACCAGATGGCGAAAAGATCTCAGACATGAAGTGCCTGTGTACATAAGGTAGGTAAATTTCAGGAACTGTAATAAATGTCTTTCAAGTAACATGTTACTCACCTCTAGTTCTTATGTTACGGTAGCTAACAGAAGTATCACAATAAATAGCATCAATCATAAATACCCTGTTGATGGTAAAAAGATACTATCACTGTATCCCTGGCAGATCATGAGGATAGATCAGTTCACAAAGCACAAATCAGGAAGGTGATGGAATTCTCCCAATGTTCCAGAATGAGTGCAGCTCCAACATCACTCAAGTAGTTTGACACCATCCAGGACAAGTTGATTAGTGTACCATCAAAGGCCTTCAAAACTCACTCCCTTCAACATTAATGCACAATGACAGCACTGTTTATATCAAGAAGATGCACCACAGTAACTTCCTAAGGCTCCTTCAGAAGCATGGCCATTATTAATTAGAAGGGTGAGGGCTGTAGATAAATGGGGCATGACCATTACTATATGAAAGGGCAAGGGAAGTAGATAAATGGGAATACCATTGACCTCAAACTACATTGCCATTCCTTTTGCTGTCATCCCACAGTAAAATCCTGGAATTCCCTTCCGAACAGCTTTGCGAGTGGCCCTACACTCCAAGGATTTAAACACCTTCTCCAGGTCCATTACAGGTGGGCAATAATTTCTGGCCTAGACAGCAACTTGCAAATCCAATTAAATAAAAAGCATTGCAGATACGGGGAAAGTCTAGGGCAGACATTCAGCGTGTACTATATACAAGATGCACTGCAAAAATTCACCAAAGATCCTCAGGCTGCACCTTCCAAACTCACAAACACTTCCATTTAGAAGGACAAAGGCAGCAGATACATGGGAACACCACCACCTGTAAGTTCCTCTCCAAGCCACTCACCATTCTGACTTGGAAATATTATCACAGTTTCTTCACTGTCATTGGATCAAAATCCTGGAATTCCCTCCCTAATGGCATTATGGGTCTAACTACAGCACATGTGTTGCAGCGTTCAAGAAGGCAGCTCACCAGTACCTTCTCAAGGGCAACTAGGAATGAGCAATGAATGCTGGCCAGCCAGCGACTCTCACATTCCACAAATGAATTGTAAATAAAAGACCTTCCCAAAGTGGGTGTCAGGTCTTCAAATTAGGTTACAAATTTGTTCCTTTGCAGCAATGGTTGAACCTACTCTTCTAGATTCTTACTGTTACTGCCTTCCCTCACCATCAACTGCTCTGCAAGTGATGAGTATGGGGGACAGGAGCCAACAACTTGCAAACCTCAAAATGGGGTCAGAGCGGGAAACAATTTGGGAAGCAGTGGTTCAGGGAAATCTGTTAATGGAACAGGACAAGTTGTACACAGTTATGAAGAACAGGATTCATTCAGTCATGCTGTTAAGAGACTAGGAACCATTCATTAAAGTAAAGGCAAAGCAAGGCACCCAAAAAAAAAGTTTTTAAGAAAACAAAAAATCATTTAATAAGGTCATGATTAGTGGGATTCATTTGGAGAAGCTAGAAAGTAGGCAAGAGTCTTCCATATTGCTCACAAAAAGTAGGAATGCTCCATTTTGACAACACAGTCAAAGAAAAACCATCCAGTATAGCAGCGTTGTTGTACTGTAGAATTTACAGAAAAAAACTTTTAAAGCAAGGGAGACATGATTGCAGAAACAATATTTCTAAAAAGATTGGGGTGGCATGGTGGCTCAGCGGTTAGCACTGCTATGTCACAGCGCCAGGTACCTGGGTTCAATTCCACCCTCACGTGACTGTGCGGAGTTTGCACGTTCTCTCTGTGTCTGCGTAGGTTTCCTCTAGGTGCTCCGGTTTCCTCCCACAGTCCAAAGATGTGCAGGCTAGGTGGATAGGCCATGCTAAATTGCCTATAGTTTTCAGGGATGTGGAGTTTAGGTGGTTGTAGGTGATAGGTCTGGTTGGGATGCTCCGAGGGTCGGTGTGGACTTGTTGGGCCGGAGGGCCCATTTCCACACTGTAGGGATTCTATGATCTCTGATCATTTCATTTCGGGAGTGCAGGGGAGCTAAATAGACCACAGAATTAGACATCTTGGAAAAAATGAAACCTAAGGTACAGAATTTCTCAAACTTTAGATTTTAAATGAGAAACAAAGGAGTATATTTTTGCATTTGGTTAGAATATAGCTGATGAACTGATAGCTCACCAAGGTGTAAAAGAAGCAACAGATACTTTGGGACCAATGAATTGTAGAATAATTGGTCAAGGGGCGATCAGTCATGGAGTCAAAGGTCCACCAGTAGAATATTTCTTTGGACACCCTGGACATACGGTAAAACCCAAACAGAAGATAGAATTTATTGAGATTTAACCATGTTGGCATACTGTTTTTCATACTGAAGCAAGATAGAAATCTGTGAATGAACTGGATTGACAGAAATGATTTCCACTGCTGTGAACACTGAAGAGATTTCAGACAGGAAGAACCAGCAAAATTTGTGAGAAAATGTAAGCAAACAGATAGCGAATTAATGGTATATCACTCTTAAGTTCACTGACAAATCATTAACTGGAGTAACTCAGAATGCAGCACAGCTTGGCAATCAAATAGTTCTGTAGGATTTAAGTCTGATGTCAGATGTTGAGGTGTTTTGGAAGATGAAGTTCAACAGAGGACAGAATTTCTTTATTGCCCTGGGAAGGGTGATGTACAGCAGTGACAAAGATTATCCCAAACAAAAAGCAATCCTTAGTATGTGATGAAGTGAGCATTTTGGTTGTCAGCAATACCACAATCACTGAAACTGAAGTAACCTTCGATGTTATATAACAAGTTGAAATAAAGATTCTATTCCCTTCAGCACAGATTTAATACCAGATTGGAAATTTGAAATCTGCTCCCACGAATTGAAGATGTGATGCATATAATGTCATGGAAGCCTTTGCTAAGACGCCATGGCCAATGTCTAAGGATTCAGGACAGAGTGAAGAAGAAATAGCCTGGTCCAGAGATCCAGTATACGGTCAAAATGAGAAAACTGCCTTGCCCAGAGATCCAAGATACACACAAAAAAGGAAGCTCTTATTTCAATGGGGCAGCCATTATTGCCAAAAGAAACTCATGAGCTTGAAAGACCTCCTGATATTACTATGGAGCCACCTATCTGCCTTAGCAGGAAAAGACGCCTCACAGAAGGAGATCCTAGAGATTAAAAAGGGAAAGGTGTAAAGGGTTTTTCTTCTCACACTGAGAAGAACTTGGTGGGGAGGGCAGGGTGGTGGTGGAGATGTGATAAATGTAATTATATGCACCAATGTATAATGTTAATCATGGGAAAAAGTCTTGGGGGAATGGAGAATGTTGTATAAGGGTCTAAGGGTCTTGAATGGGTTAATGCTGAGGAGCACTTTAAGCACCATCCAATATGATGATGGTTACAAGGGCATTGGTGAGGGAGCTGCTTTGGATCTTGAAGGTGTAAGACCTAACATTGAGGTTCCCCTCATTGTTTCAGTACCATCGCCTTTCATACCAATGTGTCTTATACCCAGCTGATCTCATGCAACAACCTGCATCATGTTTAAGAGCCATTTCTTGTTAGACTACCATGTGTTTTTCCTCAACCAGATTAGATAAAGCAGACCTAACCCCTGCCAGGAATGAGGATAGCGGTAGTGACTCGACCAGGTGAATACGATACCATGATGAGATGATGTGAGGGTTTTCCTGACAACAACAATTACATCTTATGCCATTTCAAAGAAACATATGGATTCATATTTGTTGTTTGGCCTAATTATCTCATGTAGAAACACAGATATTTAGGAGCACAGAAAGGCCAATCAGCTCTTCGAGCTCTGCCATCCAATATGATCATGGCTGATCATCCAACACAGTCCCCTGTTCCTGCTTTTCCACCCTATCCTTTCATTCCTTTCGCACTGAGCGCTACATCCAACTCTTTCTTGAAATCGTACAATGTTTTAGTCCATTAAAAACTGAAAGAACTGCGGATGCTGTAAAACAGGAACAAAAACAGAAGTTGCTGGGAAAGCTCAGCAGGTCTGGCAGCATCTGTGAAGGAAGAAACAGAGTTAACATTTCGGGTCCAGTGACCCTTCCTGGTTCTGGGGAAAGTTCACTGGACCCAAAACGTTAACTCTGTTTTTCCCTGCACAGATGCTGCCAGACCTGCTGAGTTTTTCCAGCAACTTCTGTTTTTGTTCAATGTTTCAGTCTTGATGAATTTCTGTGGTGGTGAATTCCATGGCCGACCACTCTCTGGGTGAAGAAATTTCTCGTCATCTCAGTCCTAAATAGTTTATCCTGTACCCTTAAACTGTGACTCCTGGTTCTGGACTCCCCTGCTATTGGGTCCATCCTTCCTGCATCTACTCTGTCTAGTCCTGTTAGAATTTTGTAAGTTTTTATGGGATCCCCATCATTCTTCTGAACTCAATGAATATAATTCCAACAGATTCAACCTCTCCTCATAGATCAGTCCCACCATCCTGGGGATCAGTCTGGAAAGCCTTTGCTGAACTCCCTTTATAGCAAGAATATCCTTCCTTCGACAAGGAGACCGAAACTGCTCACTGTACTCCAGGTGCAGTCTCACCAAGGCTCTATATAACTGCAGCAAAACATCCCTGCTCCTGGTTGCATGGTGATTATTGCAGACCGTAGTATAATGCTTTGTAAATCAGCCAGTAATCCAGAGACCCAGGTAATGTCCCCAAGGACCCACGTTCACATTTCACCACCACAGATAGCGAAATGTGAATTAAAAAAATCTCTAACGATGACCGTTGTCAACTATTGTTAAAAACTCAACTGGTTCACAAATGTCCTTGAGGGAAGGAAATCTGCCATCCTAATCTGGTCTAGCCTACATGTGACTCTAGACCCGAAGCAATGTAGCTGAATCTAACTGCCCTCTAAGTCCCTGCCATATGTTGCCATTGTAAGGCTGCTGTTGTTGGGAGCTTGCCGTTTACAAATTGGCTGTCAAGTCCTTTCACACTAGAGTAGTGGCTGCACTTAAAATTACTTCAGTGGCTATGAAACAGCTTGACTTCTTGAAAGGTGCTATGTAAATGTAAGTCTTTTTTTTTCACACAGCCATATGTCAGACAGAGGAGCATATTGATGGGAAGTTATAAGATTTTTGCAGTTGTAAAATATGCCCTGTGTGTCTCCTTCCAAGAATAGTGCTGCCTGTTTCAAGACATAATAGCTTTACTGTCACCGTTGTTAACATACTAATTAAAACCACTGTTGAATCATGGCTGACACTTACAACTCTGCAATCTGCCAAAAGGAGCTTAGTTATGCTAATTCATCTAATCATTAAAATCACACTGATTGGGAAAAAATTTCATGAGATCCTCTGGGCAATGAAGGAATAATTCGCAGCCCTTGAAATCAACAAACTAGACTTCTATTTAGCATTAGAACATGACTGGTGATAGAGACAATGGGAGAGAATCTTGTTACTGAATTAAGCCAAAAAATAACATTTTATGCTAATTTGCAGAAATTTGCAGATAATTGAATCCGTCTCATTTCGCTTGGCGTTCCAAATACAGGTGTTTTAACAGCACCAGCAATCTCACGTGTTATACGGAGAACTATTTATTACTCTAGGCATTGGGCAAAATTGGCTGCTCCTGCTGAGTCTTTCAGATGCAACTTCACAGCCAGACTTTGACAGAAGTTGAAGGTCTGGTAACATGTTCTTAACCCAGTAGGTGCATACCTCACACTCATCGCACATGTGAGAGGCATGCCTCATGGAGAGACTGGATAGGCTGGGACTTCTTTCCATGGAGTGTAGGAGTTTGAGGGGTGACCTTATAAAAGTGTATAAAATCATAAAGAACATAGGTGAATGGCCAAGGTCTTTTCCCCAGGATCGGGGAGTGCAAAACTAGAGGGCATAGGTTTAAGGTGAGAGGGGAAAGATTTAAAAGGGACCTGAGTGCCAACTTTTTCACACAGAGGGTGTTTTTTTATATGGAATGAGCTGCCAAAGAAAGGAGTAGGGGCAGGTACAACTACACATTTAAAAGACATTTGGACAGGGACATGAATAGGAAAGGTTTACTGGGATATGGGCCAAATGCAGGCAAATGAAACCAGTTTAGTTTGGGAAACATGGTCGGCATGGACGAGTTGGACCGAAGAGTCTGTTTTCCTGCTGTATGACTGTATGACTTTACACGTTCTGGGGAAGGGTCACTGGGCTGGGTCTGTGAAAGAACCATCTAATTAGACCTGCCCCCCCTCCCTTCTCTTCCCCCATGGCCTTTAAATATCTTATGCAGAAATCCAATTTTCTTCCAAAAGTTACTTTTTGAAACTGTTTCCACCATCCTTTCAGGCAATGCATTCCAGATTGCAACAACTTGATGTGTTAAAAAAAGGTGTTACTTTGCCCTTTTTTTTCCCAATTAATTTAAAATTGCATCCTCTGGTTACCATGCCTCCTCTCAGTGGAAGCACCTTCCCTTTTAATGACCTCTTTTCTAAGTAGAACAATCCCAGCCTCTCCACGGTAGCCAGAAAACAAACATATTCACTTTTTTTCTACAATGCTCAGTGAATCAGATCATTTCTGATTACTAAGTCAGATTCTTGGAATTAAACGAGCTAGTTAACATAGAATGCAGGCCTGAAATTTTAACTTGTGGCCAGAGTTCTGTTATGATGGAGAACAGAAATGGCAGAATTAGCCTAAAATAATGATGCTCGCCGCTACCCACCAGTGATCATGGCATTTCACATTCAGGGCAGGAGCTTGTTGAATTTTGAATATTTGAGTTTCATGGAGAGTACTGGCCATTTAAATCACTAGTTATCTATCCCAATGGATATTGTCCAGGAACACCTTGGGGTGAGGGCACGTATCTTTGGGATGGGTAGGTAGTTTTTTTTTAATGGCTCAGATATTCTTGGGGGGTTGTCAGGCACCTGGCGTGGTAGTGGAGTGGGCAGTGGTCAGAAATCTTTGGGATTCTTAACAATGCTGAGCGTTGTGTGTGAAAGATGCACAAACCTTTTGGAATTAAGTGCCAAAGAACTGTTAAACCCAGTCAAGAAGTGTCAGACCTGTTAGGAACTGACAAACTTGTCAAGAACTGTCAACATTTGTTTTTTATGAATGAGAGCACATTTCTCAATAGAAAATTGTCTGAAATATAGAACTTTAAGTCATGAAACTTTTTCATTATTTTCTCCTGTACATATGGACACGAAGGACGCTTGGTGAGCTGGTAAGATAAGTGAATAGAGTCATAGAGTCATAGAGATGGGCAGCATGAAAACAACCTCTTCGGTCCAATTTATCCACGCTGACCAGATATCTGAAATTAATCCATTTGCCAGCATTTGGCCCGTATCCCTCTAGGCTCTTCCTATTCGTATACCTATCCAGATGCATTTTAAAAGCTGCAATTGTACCAGCCTCCACCATTTCCTCCGGCGGGTCATTTCTTACACACACCACCCTCTGTGCGAAAATGTTGCCCTTCAGGTCCCTTTTATATCTTTCCCCTTTCACCTTAAACCTATGCCTTCTAGTTTTGGACTTCACTACTCTGGGAAAAAGACCTTGGCTATTTACCATATCCATCCCTTTTCATGATGTAATAAACTTCAATATGGTCACCACTCATCCTTCGACATTCCAGGGAAAATAGCCCCAGCCTATTCAGCCTCTCCCTATAACTCAAACCCTCCAACCCTGGCAACATCCTCGTAAATCTTTCCTGAACCCTTTCAAGTTTAACAACATCCTTCCTACAGCAGGGAGATCGGAATTGGGTGAAAATAGTGGGTTGACATGTTTTGACACTAGTTTAGCATGGGGAGGGTGTAGAGAGCATTAGACCACACAGTTTAACACGTATTGGGTAGGTGGAGTGTGTGGATGTGAGAGGGAGTGAGAGGGAGATGAGGGATGAGGGCTGGAGACACGTTTTCTATTGTATCATTTTATTTTAATTTTTTGTACACAGTGCTGGATGCCGGAGCAAAGTCTTCTGTTCAGCTCACCCTACAACCTCTCAGTCTCCTCAGCTCACCCTCAGCCTGACTTCCATCACAGCTCCGTCCCAGGCAACGCTAAAAATGGAGAGTGCAGGTAGTCATCTTCAAATTCTGAGGTTAACTTGCTTCTACACACACATAAAAGTGGCAGCAAAAAAACTGTGATCTCTGCTTTCCCCTCTCCATGGATGGTACCTGACCTGCTGTGGACTTCCAGCACATTCTTTTTTCTCACATTTCCAGCATCTGCAATTCTGTGCTTTTGGAAAAGCTGAGACTAGCGTTTATATACAGTCCTGCCATGTAAATGTCTTAAAGAGTTTTGTACAATTGACTAGTTTTGGAAGACAGTGGATAGTCGTTACATGGGGTTGGTGGTGTCCTGTGGTTCATTCAGGAAATCCAAGTTTCCATGGCAACAGGCACATGCATATTACTTTATGAGGAAGGGTCACCGGACCCGAAACGTTAACTCTGTTTTCTCCTTCACAGATGCTGCCGGATCTGCTGAGCTTTTCCAGCAACTTTGTTTTTGTTGCGTATTACTTTACTTCAGTTTTCACATGGGATGTGGGGCATTGCTGGCAAGAAAATTCTTTGTCGCTCATCCCCTTCTGTACATGATTGACAGGTTTGCCAGGCAACTTCAGAGCGCAGTTAGGGGTTGACCACACTGCTATAGGTATGGAGTCACATGTAGGCCACTCTATGTTAGGGGCTGAGAGACTCAACAAGTCTGGCAGCATTCGTGCACAGAAATAGATTTAACATTTCGAGTCGGATATGACTATCCTTCAGAGTGCAAAGGACGCCTGATTTAAAGAACGTGAGTGAACCAGAAAAGTTTTTCATGACAATTGATGATGGTCACCATGACTGAGACTAGGACTGATTTCCAGACATTCTTTTATTAATTAAAGTTAAATTACATCAGTTGGCATAACAGGATTTGAATTCCCATCATCAGAGCATTAGACTTGGTCTTTAGAATTGCTGGTTTTGTGGCACTGCCATGACATTGTTATCTCCCTGATAGTCTGATGTGACGGATGGTAGAGGTCCCAGCACTCTTTCGAGCATTAGAATTTCTCCCTCTCTTACCTCCTGACATTGGCCTGTGTTGGAACCATTCGCAGTTTGATACTCATCTTCTTTTGATACGCGATGAATGCGCCTTCCTCGGTCATTGAAAGGCACAGAAACCGAAAGATCCTGGTTCAGAGGCAGGGACATTGCCCACTGAACAAAAGCCTTCTGAGTTATAATGTTGACAAATGGGTGGAGCCGGACTTCACAAACGTTAAATATCTGGTCTCTATTCCCGGAGTTCCACACGAACATTTTTGCTTCCTTAACTTAGTTGGCCGTTTATAAGTCTATTGAACCATAGGACCATAGACAAGTTAAGACTTAAAATCCAGGAGTCCAGCAAACATGGACCCCACACATTCACCCGTCAAACTAGCTGACTGCACCCACACTGGCCACTGTCCATTTTCCAGTTACATTTTGTCTCTAGAGAACGGTAAATGACGGCAGGGATAACAGCACACAGTGAATACTGTCAGACAAGGCCCTGTTGCCAGGTACCCCAGAGCACCAAGTCCCCTGTTTCCTGGTTCTACCCTTACAGCTCATTTCCACCCATTTCACCCCCACCCCATCTGCAGATCCACCACACTGAACCGTTCTCCAACACTCAGAGACAGAAGGAACTGTCGATGCAGGAGAATCTGAGATAACAAGGTGCAGAGCTGGATGAACACAGCTGGCCAGGCAGCATCAGAGGAGCAGGAAAGCTGACGTTTCGGGTCTGGATCCTTCTTCAGAAGGCTTTCTGTGTTCATCCAGCTCTACAAACTCTGTTCTCCAACACCGATGCTCACCCAGATCCTTTACATTCCCCCTGTAGATGCCACAGTGGTGGTCATTGCCAGTAACCCTCTCCTGCGGCCTACCATGTCATCCAGCACTGTTCCACACATACCCCGCCATTTCTCCTGTCAATGTCTTGTGCCCTCCATCATAAATACTTCTGGTCCCACTCCAACCCCTCAGCCTTGGCTACCCCACCCGTTTTGGCAATGATCCCCCACGGCGGCCCCATTTGCACCCAGTTTCAGGATTGGCAGACGCGTCACACCCCTCCCCCAGGACTTTATGCCCCCAAACCTTTGACTAACCATGCTGACCAGTCCCGAGATGTGGTTCACCAGAGCAGTCACCCCCTATCTCTGCAGCTCCCCCACTGTATGTGGTTCCCTTGCCTGCTGTTGCTGCTGCAGGCCCAACAGGATAGAACATTGCCCACTCCCCAGGCTACATTCTGCCAGAACCCCTAACCCCGAGTGTCCCTAGCTGACCCTCGACCCAGTCCACAGACTCTATGCTCAGCTGATTGTATTGGGATCCCCTGAACAACAACTGCACCACTTGACTGGACTGAGGACAAGTCACCGCTCGATGTCTGACAGGACCATTTAGTTGAATAAACTGCAGTGTGTTGCTGTCCACATGCCGTAGGTTTTAAATTGATGTCTCAGTGTGCTACACATGCAGACGCATCCGTCCCCAGACAGATCGCTCATGACAAGCAGCCTGTCTGTGTGTCTGTCTGCACAAAACAGTATTGCGAGCCTTTAGGCTCTGGCTGAAGCTCAACGCACTAACACGCATGGCAAGGAGGAATGTGCAGGTAGGCACTAAATGAACAAGTGCTAAAAGGGTAAACAAGCTCTGAGACGTAGCCCGGTCCAATATATCACTGTTCGTCCAGTGTTGCTGGGTCAAAATCCTGGAACTTCCTGCCAAACAGCATTGTGGGTTTATGTTCAACAATGGACTGCGGTGATTCAAGAAGGCAGCTCACCACTTACTTCTCAGGATGGACAATAAATGCGGGCCCGACCAATAACATCCACACCCCGCAAATCAATTTCAAAAAGAACGGCCAGCCTAAATGTCTGCAGACACGGTAGGTTATATTTCAAGGAGGTGTATGCAAAGTGCCCCTGCAGCAGCCTTTCAACCCAAGTTATTGGTGTGCTTTGAAATGCAATTCTGTGTTCCCTGGGTGGTCTGCACGTCTTTCACAGAGATGCCATGTTGGTCATGAGGAGTTGGCAAGTATCAGATGCCAATGCCCAGGGACAAAGGGTGAGTGTAACAAGAGCCCATGGATTGTGCCCCGAGATGCTGTTTAGTGCTGAGAGATATGGTAGCTCCTCACAGCCAGCTGAAGTCAACAAGCTCCTGCTCTGACTTCCATCTCGAGAATTCTCAACTTCCAGCTTGTTCAGTAAGATCGTTATGCTTTTAATCAACCTGTTCACAGATGTCATTCCTCACCTCAGAAGTAGGTGGGACTTGAGCCTGAGTCTTCCGGCCCTGTTCAGTACAATAGGAAACTAAATATTACGGAGGCTGGCTGCAGGGTTAATAAAGCAATAATCTCCCTTAATTGGCAATTCCCCAACACCCAGTGAGAAACTTGTTACATGGCTCAGCTAAAGCAGAAACAATGTCGTGAAATATTATTAACACAGAAATAGGCTTTGTGGAGTTCGAACCTAAATCTGCCACAAATCTCATGGTAGTCAGACCACTATATAGGCCAAGGGTCAATTATAGCACAGCAGAAGGCCATTCAATCCATCAAATTACTGTTGCCAAACTGTGGAGAAAATAAGTCAGTCCCATCTCTGTAAACTTACTTCAATTGTTCATTCAATTTTCTTTTGAAATCATTGACTGTTTCCATACCCACTGTCTTTTAGGCAGTGAGTTACAGGTTATTTCTACTCACAGTATAAAAATCCATCCCCCTGCGCCATCACTTTTTGCCCAGAAAACTGTGTTCCTCAGTCTTATGTCTACTGTATTTCCTTCTGCAAACATGTCATAACCACCCAACAATCCTATCATAGTTCTGCACTCCTCCCATTGTACATCACCAATTTTCATCGCTCCACTATTAACAGCTGTGCCTTCAGCCGCCCAGGCTTCAAGTTCCGGGACTTTGTTCTTAAATCTGTCTGCTTCTTTATTTTTTATCTCCTTTGAGACACTCTTTAAAGTGGGAGATGATGGCTTTGTAGTAATATCACTGGACTAGTAATCCAAAACTTCAGGCTAATGTTGGGAGTACACAAGCTTCAGTCCCACCCTGCTGGAGAGTGAAATTTGAATTCAATAAAAATCTGGAATTTAAAAAGATATTTTAGCCTAATGGCAGCCGCATGACCACTTTCATTTGTCGTAAAAACCCATTCGGTTCAATAATGTCTTATAGGGAAAGGAATGTACCATCCTTACCTGGTCTAGCCTACATGTAATTCCTAATCCATAGCAGCTTAGTTGATTCTTAATTGCCCTGTGGGTAATTAGGGATGGGCAATAATTATTGGCTTGAACAGCCAGAGACGCACACATCCCATGAATGAATTAAAGAAACAGCTGACAGCTTTTTGTCACTTCCACTAATATTTCTATTTGATATTTGTCACGATTACAATGGGCTTCATAATCACCTAATCACACACTCATGTAACATGAAACCAAATTAGATTAAACAATAAACAGCCTGAACTGGAAGGGTCTATGCCCGAAACGTCAAGCTTTCCTGCTCCTATGATGCTGCTTGGCCTGCTGTGTTCATCCAGCTCCACACCTTGTTATCTTGAACTGAAAGTAATACTTTACCTTAAGGCCAATTAAACTAACCTGTAAGCCCTTGGGTCGGTTTGAAATCCCATCATCTTCTCCTTTGATGTAAACCTTTATGAGACTGTTCACATGTTGGAGATGGAAACTTACCTATAATTCACCAAAGCTCCCGATCCAACACCTTCTATACACAAGATCATTATAACCTAGTGTGACAAGAGCAGCAGATACATGGGAACACCATCATTTGAAAGTTCCCCTCAAGCTGCTCACTGTTCTGAACTGGAAATACATCACTGTTCCTCCAGTGTTGCTGGGTCAAAATCCTGGAACTTCCTGCCAAACAGCATTGTGGGTTTATGTTCAACAATGGACTGCGGTGATTCAAGAAGGCAGCTCACCACTTACTTGTCAGGATGGACGATAAATGCAGGCCCGACCAATAACATCCACACCCCGCAAATCAATTTAAAAAAGAACGGCCAGCCTAAATGTTTGCGGACATGGAAGGTTATATTTCAAGGAGTAACTTTTGGCAGACAAAAGCGATGAAATTATGGATGTTGCACTGAAGTTGGCTGAAGACTCTCCCTGTCTACCTCTCAAGGAGAAAAGTACCCGGTGACAAAACTGTTTGGAAAGGGATATCGGGACAATGAGAACCCAACGGATCACAGCAATATTTGCTACCATTGTTCATTAAAGACACAAACTAATTGCGTTCTCTGGTGAATTTCTAATACCTCAAAAATATCCATTTTTAATATTCATTTGTGGGATGTAGGCATCAGTGACTGGCAAGTATTTCTTGCCCATCCCTAGTTGCCCTTGAGAAAGTGGTGATGAGCTGCCTTCTTAAGCTGCTGCAGTCCTCCTGCTGTACGTTGACCCACAATGCTGTTAGGGAGAGAATTCCAGGATTTTGACACAGCAACAGCGAAGGAATGGCAATATATTTCCAAATCAGGATGGTGAGTGGCTTGGAGGGGAACTTGAAGGTGGTGGTGTTCCCATGTATCTGCTGCCTTTGTCCCTCTAGATGGAAGTGGTCGTGGGTTTAGAAGGTGCTGTCTGAGGATCTTTGGCGAATTTCTGCAATGCATCTTATAGATCCTAAGCACTCTGAAGTGGTGTGTGATGTATGTATGTGAGAGCATGCATGTAAGAAAGTGCATATGTGTGTGTGTAAGAATATGTGTAAGTGTTCGTGAGCCTGTCTGTACATGTGAGTGTGTCTGGGTATGTTGGCTCACAAGACTTCACAGAGGCTGTATGCTTGATGTGAGAACTTTATTATTTTTATTTTCTGGGGGTTAGCAAATAATAAAATGACATTTCCTTTCACTCAAAAGAAACTTGCAATTGGCTCCTTATTGCTTCTACAAAAACAGTGAACTGAATTTTTATTATGGAATAGCACAACCACACAGTAAATTAACTCAAACTTTCGTGTGACCAACCAGAAAGGTTAAAAAAAGGGGAATGATTCACCCTTCCTCTCCTGATCAAATTGTAATGCTGCTGGGAAGTGTGTTTGGAATTTCTGAAGAAGGGTCTAGACCTGAAACGTCAGCTTTCCTGCTCCTCTGTTGCTGCTTGGCCTGCTGTGTTCATCCAGCTCTACACCTTGTTATCTCAGATTCTCCTGCATCGGCAGTTCCCACTATGTCCATGAATAAAGTATGTTTTGCTTTAGGACTGACAGTTTGACCAATTGAATTGCACTCTGAATACAACGCCTGTTTAAAATAAGGAAAACCCAGAGACTGGGCTATCTTCCAAATAAATTTTGACAGGGTTTGATCTGGTCCACAACAGTGGATAGAAGCATGGAAATTAAGAGCATAAGTAGGCCATTTGGTCTCTCAAGCCCTTTACTAAAAAAAAGATAACCTGGTTTTGGGAGTAGTCTAGAGAAAATTCTCTATGCTGATATGAGATATGAAAGAGCTGTCTGATGAAAAGGGATTGAGTAGCTGGGATCTGTACTCATTCGAGTGTAGAAGAATGGGGGTAACTTTATTGAAACATATAAAATTCTTAAGGCGCTTGACACGGTGGATGCGGAAAAGTTGTTTCCCCTGTTGGAGAGTATAGGCCAATGGTATAATCTCAAAGTGAGGGGATACTCATTTAACACAGAGATAGGGAGAATCTCAGAGGGGAGTGAATCTGTGGAATTCTTTGCCACAGAGGGCTGTCAAGACTGGTTCGTTCAGTATATTGAAGGCTGACATACATAGATTTTTAACCAGTAAGGAAATAGAGGGTATGGGGGAGGGGAAGAGGGTTCTGAAATAAATAGGGAGAGAGGGGGAGGCGGATAGAGGATGGATAGAGGAGAGGATAGGTAGAGAGGAGGCAGACAAGTCGAAGAGGCGGGGATGGAGCCAGTAAAGG